>VDFB02104931.1:0-18057 GCA_007258455.2 Sequoia sempervirens | reverse complement strand
TCCTATTTTCATATTTTATAAAATCCCTATTTTCAAAATAGGTAATGGTTGTCATTCAGAAAACCCTCAACAAGTCTTGTTGTAACAAATGATGTTGATATGTATACTTTTTTGCTTTACTATCACCATGTTAACATGAAATGGTGAAGACATGGTCTCATAAAATCATGGAACAATAGTGAAAAAATAGTAAGAAAATATTTGCTAGGGGTTTGAAACACTTACACGTTATCTAAAAGGGCAGATAAAGAGCATCATGTAACATTTTAAGGATAATCACAGGAGAATGATGATTTAAGTAGAGATGGAGACGGATATATGCAAAAGGAAACACAAAAGATCACCAACTACTACAAACCAACAAATATTTGAGTGCAAGACATGTGATAAGGCCAAAAGAGCTAAAATAAACATGTTCATAGGACTAAAGATGATAGTAACTCGGATGATAGAACTAAGAAATTGGATATGAAGGAAAATGCAAGGAATATAAGTTTCAACAACATGAATGGTGTTAGCATACCTGTGAGTGGTCATGGCATGAGTATGGGCATGATAGGCATAAATAAAATTTCAACATCCATGGGATTCATGCCTCGTGTGACCAATATCACTACCCAAACATCACAGATAGAAGACACACAAGTATAGTCATAGCAAGGGCCAAACAAAAGGAGTTCATAGTGACAGTTCATAGGTTTCTTACAAGACAGTGGTAGCTAGTAGGTATAATCATGTGGAATAACATGAATCACATAGAAGGATGACAAGTGCACAATCTTAAGGGTAAACTAATTAGCAGGAAGACAAGTATGCGAAGTGATAGGAGAAAGTTGTAGGTTTTACATATAAGGATAAACCTTTAAGAGCACAAATGAAAAGGATAGCTAAATAAAGCCAAGTTGTAGTCGACTTATTAGAAAATTGTTTATTTTCAGACCTTCACATAAGGATTTTCAATTATTGTAAACTATTAAAATTTTGGTGGAAATGACCATGAATTATAGAACTATGAACTGCCAAGTTTGGAGCCCCCTCAAATGTCCTCAAGTGATGTTGAAACATGGAAGAAATTGTACCATCAATGTAAATCCTGTAATAAGCCCTCCACTTTGTTGAAATTCGTTTACTACTATTTGTTAATACACGTCCAAAATTGGAAAAAATCAGTAATATTCAAAATTGAAACAAACAATAATAATGAACATCATTAATCAGCAGGTAATCACCGATTACTTGGCAAGCGAGAACTTAAAACTATACAACAATTTGCAATATACCTTGATTTTTAAGCTTTGAATCTCCTACGATGAAAAATTTCAACTTGACTTACAACACACAATCGAACAAGTATCCTCAATCAGGCTCATGAAAATAATGATAGGCGTATAGATTCCAAAAAATTAAAATTCATAGAAACTATGGCAAGTGGTTTACCTCAACATTCTGCACAAATTGTCATAGTGTCAACGATCCCAATGAGAAAAAATGGGTGAAGTTTGGAGGAAAAATTTATGAGACCCTACCACGATAGACCCTTCAATTGTTGCTTCAATCTATTCACAGTAAACAGAAGTAGAGTGATTTTATGTGGAGATCAACCAATGCAATGCCAGTACAGATAAGAATGGGAAACTTTGATTTTCACCCATATCTTATCGGCGATCACTATGCCCTCTATTATATAAGGATGTTTTGCTAGCCTCTGCAAGAAACTGGCTCGATCACATCTGCACCTGGGCAACAACTTGATTGAGAGATAGAAGACCTACCCTTGAATTTTTTCAACATCCAGATTTGTAAAGGAACCTTAGAGACATCCTCTATACCTAATGGAATGGAGTATCAATGCGCGTGGAAGGTTCAGTTAGGGTACAGTCCCATGGGGCTTCCTAAAAAATCTTAGCAGTGCTGCTGAGATTTTTTAGGAATATTTTAAAGATGGTGGTCCCATGAAATCAATTTTGCAATTCAGCTTAAAAGTTTGAGCTCCAAAATTCAAGGGACAAAGTGGAGTAATTTGATAAAAATTAATAAACAAATAAAAATTCTCTCTTTTTTAGTTTTTTTTAGGAATTTAAAATTCAAAGTGATAGACAAGTGGCAGAAAAAATTCCTAAGCTGTAGGGGCAATTTCTAGCCCCACCTCAATTTCACCCGCTGAAATTTGCAGTCCTAAAAGGCAGGGGTTGCTATTTTTCAGGAGGAGATTCCAATTAATCCTGCAGCATAATTTTTTTTGCTCCATGGGACCGCTTGATCCATGAAAATAGAAGCCCAAGCCCCCCCATGGGACCATACAGCTTAGTGGAAGGAGAAGTTGCATGTCGGGATCAAAGATGGGCCATTCAAAATCTTTTATTTACTTATATCCGTACTACTATCGTGGCTTAAACTTGATGGTCAGATGACCAGATTTCTAGAGATTTTTGTCGTGAAATACAATCAAAATTTTAAGAAGATTGTATCAATGAAAAGAGAGATTTTGGATAGACTGTCAAAATTTATATAGAATTATAATGATATATATATTTGATTTATATATAATTTTACTTACACTAAGGTATATCATAATTTTTTAAGGGCACCTTTGAATAGATAACTGTCATTAAAAAAATTATTGACAGGCAAGGTTGACTGTCAAATTTAAGCCCCGGGATCAAGGTATTTACAAGAACCTTACTACTTGAGACAAGAGGCATTGGACTTAGGGCTTAAATTTGATGGTCGTATGACCGTATTTAGAGATTTTTGCCATAGAATACAATCAAAATTTTAAGAAGATTGTATCAGATGAAAGGAGATATTTTGGATAGACTATCAAAATTTATATAGAATTATAATGATATATATATTTGATTTATATATAATTTTACTTACACTAAGGAGAGATTTTGGATAGACTGTCAAAATTTATATAGAATTATAATGATATATATATTTGATTTATATATAATTTTACTTACACTAAGGAGAGATTTTGGATAGATTGTCAAAATTTATATAGAATTATAATGATATATATATTTGATTTATATATAATTTTACTTACACTAAGGTATATCATAATGCTTCAAGGGGACCTTTAAATAGATAACCATCATTAAAAAATTTGTTGACAGGCAAGGTTGACCACAAATTTAGTCTTTGCATTGGATCAACTCCATAGATACAACTACAACTAATCAAGCACTCGGTCGCTATTTTACCACCTAATTTTGTAATTCTTCCTGTGGAATTTCTCAAGGGATTGAATTCCAATGGCCTATGCCCACAATAAATAGCCCATCGGTTCATTAATAATAATACAATAAGAATAAGAATATAATAATAATATAATGTTACATTATATAATATATAGAATATTAAATTAATTAGTTTATCATTAAACATATAATTTCATAATAATACCATTTAATGTACTATTATTGAACATTATTATTAAATATTTCAAAATATATTAAATACAATATAAATATATATTTTTAAATATTATTATTATTTTTATATTATATCAATATAATGATAACAATAAAATAATAATCTAAAAATTGTAACTACCAAGCAAGCAAAATAAAATGAATCACACATTTTATTTTAAGTTTATTTAAAAAAAAAATTCAATTAAAAATACATTTAATCATTGATTTTCTTAATCAATTTTAAATAATAAAAATACAAATATTTATGCATACAAAAAATAATATTACATATTAATAATATAAATTTTACTATTTGACTTGTGCATAAAGACTCACAACAATCCATATGTTCAAAAAATATCTTTTGGCATTATTTAGATAGATTATTGAACTAGCTTATATATCTTATTACATAATCTATATAGGAAACACCGAGATATATCAATTTGCAAGAATGCATTGTGCAATTTTATTGTTGTGTGTTTGTAATAATGTATTCATTAATTGCATCATCATTTAATATAATTGGATTATATTATAGGAACGTAGAGTACAACTACATGTATATGATATTGAATTTAACTAAGGAGAATGAATATTATCTATACATAAGGAGATTGTATTGAATGAAAACATATATCACTTACATTAGTTGTATTGTAAGGCTTGGAGTCTATGTTCTATTATTTTGTTTGCAATTACTTTCCTTTCTAGAATTTTTCATATTTGTCATACATGAATGGTGGCTTAATTCATAGGCCACTTAAAGACTTGACATGAGATATTGCCACAAATGTCAATTCTATTATTTTTTTGGTACAATATCAACTGTGGATTTTTAAAGACTTAGGCCTTGCAATTTGTGTATTGTTCTATCATATGCCAATCTTAATGGTATTTGTAGTGAGTTTTTCCTTTGAATTGGTGTGATTGGAACAGTGAAAGGATGTTGATCATTGAATGGAATTCTTGAGTAATTGTCTAATTGCACCAATACATAGGTTGGTGGTTGGGGGTGTTGTTCTTGGTTGATATACAATTATTTGAGCAAATCCCAGAGCTCCATTGACAAGTTCTACTTCTATCCACAAGTTTGATGTTAACATAACTCTTGCATTTTTGCTTAACAATAATAATTCAATATTGAATTCTTCATCTGTATATCCTTCAGTTGCACTCACATTTCCATTTTTTGTTGTCATGCTCCATGCAATTATATTTTTGAAAGAGTATAGTTTTTTTGGTTGTGGTTGTGAACATTTTCATGTGTGGAAAACGAATGAACATTTTTGTCAAAGTCTTCATTTTTGGTGTATCTAACCTTCCATTAGATTTTGTCATTAGTAAAGTTCAATCATCTATAATTTTAGGGTTTGTATCTCTAATATTTGTTAGAAGTTGATGGAATTTTTGTTGTTCATTGTGTGATCCATGTCTAAATATCTGATCTAAAGTAAGGATAATTTTGAATTTTTCCCATAGGGTTTTAGCTCATTTGTTGCTTGCATATGGTGGTATGTCATTAACATAGATAGTTGTTTGTAAGTTATCACGATCACAGTCAAGTGCATAATTTTATGTTTTATGATTTCATTGGTAGATTGATGTACTACACATCCTTCTAATTGCATTTTAATAGTGCAAAGATCAACTCACTACTTTTGTAAAAGCACATGCATTATTGTGTTTCGAGGAGATACTTATTCTATAAACAAAATGATATAAAATATCCATTGTGTTCCAATGAAGATGAGAGGGCTCTTCTTATCATAATAATTTTGCATGCATCTATTACTATCATATGGTAATTTATTGCTAGCATAAGGAAACTAACACAAATCTTCTAACAAAATGATTGATCTTCCTCCAAAACTCAAGTTATTTTTTTAGGATTTATGCATGACAATGTTGTGAATCTATGTTTTGTAGAAAATTTCATCCAATGAAGATCATTTAATCAATTAATATGTATTTATATGTTAGATTTCTTCTAGAAACTTGTGAGTCTTTTTCCTTCTAATTCAACAAAATTTTGAAGTAAAATTCTTAGTGTTGAATGGATTGTTGGTGCACCAATATTGAAAGCTATAACTCTAGTTGGTGGAAGTAATAACATGGGATAGTGTAAATATTGGGATTACTTTCAAAATAGTTTCCATTATCCTCACCTTTTGATCTTTAGATATCTTCTTCATTTGGGATTATATGTCCGAGTTTTAGTTGCATCTATAAGTAAAACACTTTCCATTAGATATGATCTATCCAAATATCTTTCGATGAAATGCTTGAGGTGACTTATATCATAATGTTCATTAAAAAAAAATTGTTAGCATAAAAATTAAACTTGTTCCATGTTGATACCTTGTCAAAATAATAAACAAATATTTAATTTGATGTTGCAAAATGTTAGCTATTTTATTTACTTCATGTAAAAATCTTATGATATATATTTTTCTATTGACCTCTACTTATATAAGTCACTTGAAGGATTAGGTTGACATGTGCTATCAACATTTCCTCAACTTGTGTTAATTTTGTAAGCTCTAGTGATTTTGGACCAAGATCCCTGTTGTTAGAGATCTAATTGACTTTTTGTTTTTTGTTTTTGATATCTATTACAAATAGGGCCTTCAAATGCTCAAGAAGCATTTATATCATAGGGCAACTTGACAATTATAAAACGTGGATTCAAGAAAGTTTATCTAATTCACGTCAAAAATTATTTGTGATTTTTTCAAACCAATCTCAATACTTATACTATCATTAAGTGTATATTTCTCCTCATTTTGTATTTATTATATTATTTTTTACTTTCTAGATTAGGGATGTTAACTCTAACGAACCACTATTTTTTACATTATTTATAGTATCAACATTCATTGATCCCACACACTATTATCTAACAATTTTAGCACATGGTCTATCATTATAGAGTCCTTCTTCAAAACTAATGCCACCATTAACATTTGTAGATGATGCTTTTAAACCACTTCATGACTATATTCTTATGGTTGTCTTTATGTCTTAATGAATTTTGAATTAAACACATTTCTGTAATCTTCTTAATCTATAGTGCTCATCTTGAGATATTCATGGAAAGTGTAATTATCTCATCCATGTATTGTCTTCTTTTTGCTTCAAGTTCTCCAATTATAATTTATGCTTTATTTTTTAGCATGTGTTTGTCTTTCATTATCATTTTGATCTTTTTACTTTCTCCTCTCTTTGTATTCCTATCATTTGTTCATATTATTGTAGACATTCTTTCTTTGCTCTTCATTTTCAAAATGAATTTTTAGACAAACCATACCTAACAATCATAATAAACAGCATTAATCAATTAAAAATATTATTTTTTCAAATTTAACTTTACATCAATTGAGTTAAATGAATTTGTGTCTTTAATAAGATTGAAACCTATAACCTACAAAAATGGTCTATATGTTTAGCAGTTAAATTAATATAACACTTATTTTAAATATTTATGTCTATATTTATTTAGATTATATATAAATGAAAGGGAAATATTATGTTAAATAAATTTATGCATGCAACAAATTTCCTTATTCAACAATGCTCCTATCATCACTAAAATTCTACAACTAACAATATAATAAATCATAAAAAATCATGCAAATTTTTCTAAAGAAAATAGATACCCTCCAAAATGATATCTCCAAAACGATGATACCTATAATGTTATCAAGCTTCAACAACTATAATGTTATTAGTGAGGCCTGACACATCCATTCAACAAAGGTGTCCACAGAAGAAAGAATGTGAACTTCCTTGCAATGAAGGGGACAAAGAAAACAGGATCATCTGCTTCTCACTGTAAACCAGTTGCTGCTTCCAAATCATGTCATGGGGTTTCTTCAGGTTCAGAATATCTATCAGGCACAATACCAACAATTGATAAAGAAAGCATTATTCTCAGACCTGAGCCTGCTAGCTCAACAGCAATAAAACAAGGAAAACGATCATCTACTTTTAAAATGAAAAAGTCAGGCACCAATAAATCCATTGATAGAAGAAAGTTGTCCACAAATCAGGATGTAAGAACACAGGTTTCCCTTAACCACAACCTTGCTGGAGTTGGCTCAGAGGATGCTCAAACAGATCCGACAGCAGGGGAAGGTCAAGAGATGAATACAAATGAAGAATGTTTAATGCAAGAGAATACTGTTATGGCTAGAGGAGATGATGGAACAAGAACATGTTCCAATATAGGAGATGGGGTTATTTTGCATTCAAGAGATTGTTTGGATGTTCCCATAAAGATAGGTGAGAATAAATCAGGTCAGAAACGCAAGGCTGCTTGCTGTGTTTCAACGAGTAAATAAAAGGATGAAGGATCTTCTAGGTCTCAAAGAAAAAAGTCAATAGAGAAAATTCCACATCTTTCTCAGACATTCCGAGCATTCTCTCAAATTTCTCCACATCTTCTGAAAGCCAGATTCATCAAGACCGCACATACTGAAATCTTTCACACGGTATTTCCATTCTCCTTTAATAGCATTGTATGATATAAATTCTGTCCCCTCCTCTTTGCTTCTTCTTTTCAAGCGTTTCTCATATTTATCCACTGCCACACCCCGCCTACAACGAGCACCTGTCTTCCCGTCAACACATATAAATTTTAACAAGGTCACCTCTGCCGGTTTGTTAAGGCCCTGTCCTGGAGGTGGCATTCTACTTTCATCCGGATAGACAAGAACCTCAGACATACCAAATCGAATTATACTCTCTAAATCCAGCTGCCTAACATCAGTTTCTCCAAAAAACTTAATAGACCCATAGCCTATCCGTCCTACAACAAAGTCCTTAACCCTACGGCAATAACCTGGTTCAGCATGTTCTTTTGCCACAAGTTCTTTTATCGTTGGTTCAGTATAGTAGTCACATTGTCGAAGTTTGGGCATCAGGGCTTCAATGTTTGCACCGTGCTCATAAACAATAGCAGCTTCACCAGCTCTATGGCCAAAGAATGATATATAACCATTTCCTCTGTGATTATGCTCCTCGCTAGAACCATTCTGTCTGGATGATTTTACAGGACCATCAACTAGCTTCGAGGACACCATATTGTTATGAATGTTTGCATCCTCTACACCACCTGGCCAATTTTCTTTGGCATCTGGTAAACAACAAATCCCAAAAGCTGAAAACTTCAATATAAAAAATCCCAAATCCCAAAAGCTGAAAACTTCAATATAAAACTCCCTTGCATCTAATCACAAAAAGCTGTAACATATTATATCCAAAGATTACTTTGACTATTAAGGTTAGAAAAGTTACTTTCAGGTTCCTGTGCAAATGCATCATTTTCAAATAACTGAGTCCCATTGCTATCTTGTCCCACAGTTCCTGAAAATGCATACAAAATGCATCAGATAGCAGCAAGATGGCCAGACAACATACTGATTAATAATGTTTCAATTTTTACTCAATGAATCAAAACTCAAGAATAAACAGCTAAATGTAATCCACATTGCAAACTTTAATAGCAAAAAAGAATTAAGAAATATCCTAAGTTCCACAGTATTTCAAGGATAGGGATGGTAGGATGGCAGGGTACACATTTGAGGATGGCTTATGAAGACTGCAATTGGGTGGGTACCAGACACCCGGACAGCAGATAGAAGATTTGTTTAACTTTCATTAGCTTTGTATTGGATTGTTTCTAGGAGAAGCTAATGAATGATATTAGAATAGCATAGGATTCTTTTGTAGATTAAGTTGTCTTTGTCATTTGAGTCATGGACTCCTGTACAGTGCACGCTAAAGATTTCCAAATCTGTAGGGCTCATTTTTTAGTATCCTTCCTATAAACAAAATACTACTGATAATGATGATTGTATCACTATGAAAAATAAGAGTTTTCCCAAGAGATTCATCAAGACCGCACTTACCGAAACATTTCACACGGAATTTCCATTCTCCTTTAATAGCATTGTATGACATAAATTCTGCCCCACGCTCTTCGCATTCTCTTTTCAGCCTTTTCTCAAATTTGTCCACTGCCACACCCTCCGTACAATGCTGACCTGTCTTCTTGTCAACACGTTTAACATTTAACAAGGTCATCTCTGCCGGTTTGTTAAGGCCCTGTCCTGGAGGTGGCATTTTACTTTCATCCGCATAGACATGAAGCTCACACTTATTAAATTGAATTATACTCTCTAAATCCAACCGCCTAACATCAGTTTCTCCAAAAAACTTAATAGACCCATAGCCTTTCCTTCCAACAACAAAGTCCTTAACCCTGCGGCAATAACCCGGTTCAGCACGTTCTTTTGCTGCAAGTTCTTGTATCTTTGGTTCAGTATAATAGTCAGCATGTCGAAGTTTGGGCATCAGGGCTTCAATGTCTGGACAGTGCCCATAAACAATAGCAGCTTCACCAGCTCTATGGCCACAGAATGATACATAACCGTTTCCTCTGTGATTATGCTCCTCGCGAGAACCATTCTGTCTGGAAGATGATTTTACGGGACCATCAACTAGCTTCGAGAACACCATATTGTTGTGAATGTTTGCATCCTCGACACCACCTGGCCAATTTTCTTTGGCATCTGGAAAACAACAAATCCCAAAAACTGAAAACTAATTCAAGTACACCTAAACTAATCCAGGAGAATCTCCTAAGTCCAACACATAAGGGATAGAAAAAAAGGCCAAACCATGATCATTAATAGGCGCAGCCATTTCCTTCAAGTTAACAGCTGGCTTGAGCACCATTGAGGCTGAAGACTGCTCAGGCTGTCGAATAAATAGTGCCCTTGGATTTTTCCTGGGGATTAAGAACATGGCATCTGTGCTCGGTACTTCTAAAGCATCCCTGAAAAATGATACCTATGTTGCAGCAACAGAAAATAGAACAAGGTTAAATTTAAAATTCAGGAATAAAATACAGAATCAGATGGTAAACCAAAAATATTTGTAATAATAGGTCAAGTTTATTTACCTTGCGGCCATCCTTTATAGGATTATATCTCCGTGAATGCATGTGGATCCTTGACCTTGGAGCTATATACCGCAGAGTTAACAGGGATGACCTTACTTGAGTAGGTTTTTCATTTACCTACATACATAAATCATTTAGCCATGCATAAAGTAATCAAATAAAAACAATACATGTGCAACAACTCTGTTGAAATCATTGGTTCCATGCTTACAGGCGTGCTAGATATTCCATATTGAATAGATGGAGTAGATCCTGCACTCCGGACAACAGACATCTGAGGCATTGGTGGGAGAGTTCCAAAAGGATTACTAACTGGCTGTGGTGTCATAACCATCATGTTCTGTTGAGCACTGTAACAAGAGAAGATGGGAATAAGTAAATTAAGTTTAATGATTAATTTTTCTAAGCATTTCAAGCAAGACAATAGTCATAGAATCTCACGGTTGTCCAAAAGTGGTATGCCCAAAGGCTGGAGTTGATGCAGCACCAAAACCACTAGAAGCAACTGGTAGAATCCACAAGAAAAAGCATGTCAAATCTCACAACCTAATACATCATGAATGACTATGAAACATGAATCAAACTACAGACTCAAAATATTTGAGTGCCTCGCCAGATTGAATTCCACATACCTGTTGCCTGTGGCTGGCCAGAATTACCAAAGGAAAATGCACCATCTTTTGTATGGGTGGGTGTAGGATTTTGGAATCCACCAAACAAGGAAGGCTGCAAATTCATATAAAACCAATCATTAAGACAAACTCCACTGGAACCATAACTTTCAAGGCACAACATTTGTAGATAAAATTGATGCTCAAAACATAAAGCATGCAATAAAAAAACTCTATATGAATGAAGTTGCTAGCCGGAAGAAAAAAAAAAAATTGCGCTAACTTAAACAGAAAATTTCCATCAAACATACCATTGACTGTTTAAGGCCTGCTGGTTTGCTCTGTGACATCATTGATGATGTGCTGTTGGAAAACAAGTTACTTCCAGAAGCAGGTATCGTCTGGCCAAAATCATTTGCAGTTTGCCTGAAGGCAGGGGTATTCTGACCACAAACTGGTGTGGATTGGCCAAATGCTGGTGCGGACTGACCGAAAGTTGGTTGGGACTGCCCAAAGGTAGGCGTGTTCTCGCCAAAATCCGGCTTGGATTGGCCAAATGCCGGTGTGGACTGACCAAATGTTGGTTGTGACTGGCCAAATGCTGGTTGTGACTGGCCAAATGGTGGTGCAGATCGACCAAATGTTGGTTGTGACTGGCCAAATGCTGGTTGTGACTGGCCAATTGCTGGTTGGGACTGGCCAAAGGCCGGCGTGCTCTCACTAGATGACTGAGTGCTTCCAAATGGGGTACTTGATCCAAATGCAGGACTTGACCCTAATGATGGAGTTGAACCAAGCAAAGATGCCCCTCCGAAGGCTGGTGTTGTTGATGGTGATGGTGATGTTGTCCGGACAAATGCTGGTTGGGACTGGCCAAAGACTTGCATGCTCTGGCCAAAGGCCGGTGTGGATTGGCCAAGTGCTGGTGCGGACTGACCAAATGCTGGTTGTGACTGACCAAAGGCTGGTTGGGACTGGTCAGATGACTGAGTGTTTCCAAATGGGGTAATTGATCCAAATGCAGGACTTGACCCTAATGATGGAATTGAACCAAACAAAGATGCAGGCTGAGAAGCTTGGCCAAAAGGGGTTGCACCAAATACTGGAGAAGTTGATGCGCCAAAAGGAGAGGCAAAAGATGCCTCTCTGAAGGTTGGTGTTGATGGTGATGGTGTTGTCTGGCCAAAGGGGCTAGATTGTGTTTGCTGATAAAAAAGACCACCTGCAGGTTGTTGACTAGCAGGATTTGGCCCACCTGCATTATATAACTGATTAGTTTAAGAGTGCCTTTTGCACAGTCAAGACCAAATAATAACAATAATCAGAATTCTTGACATATACCTTTGTCACCCGATTGATAGTCCTCCCATCTTAGTTCCTCGTGACTCTTCTCCTTGTATTGTGGCACAGCTGATATAGAAAGGACTTTTCCATGTGTTGTTGTTTGCCCACTGACACTACTGCCATTATCTGTCTCATTAGTGGTAGTGTATGGTGCTCTGCTACCTCCACGCTGTCCACCAAATGCAGGAGTTGACGTGGAACCAAAAGCTGGTTGACTAGTGGCACCAAATGGTTGACTACCAAGAGCTGGTTGTGTTTGACCAAAATTACTTCCAAAAGGACTTGAATGAGACCCAAACTGAGAAGGGGAAGAAATACTACTAAATTGACTAGATTGGCCAAATGCCGGTTCGGACTGACCAAATGCTGGTTGTGACTGGCCAAATGCTGGTTGGGGCTGGCCAAAGGCTGGCGTGCTCTCACTAGATGACTGAGTGCTTCCAAATGGGGTACTTGATCCAAATGCAGGACTTGACCCTAATGATGGAGTTGAACCAAGCAAAGATGCCCCTCCGAAGGCTGGTGTTGTTGATGGTGATGTTGTCTGGACAAATGCTGGTTGGGACTGGCCAAAGATTCGCATGCTCTGGCCAAAGGCCGATGTGGATTGGCCAAGGGCTGGTGCAGACTGACCAAATGCTGGTTGTGACTGACCAAAGGCTGGTTGGGACTGGTCAGATGACTGAGTGTTTCCAAATGGGGTAATTGATCCAAATGCAGGACTTGACCCTAATGATGGAGTTGAACCAAACAAAGATGCAGGCTGAGAAGCTTGGCCAAAAGGGGTTGCACCAAATACTGGAGAAGTTGATGTGCCAAAAGGAGAGGCAAAAGATGCCTCTCTGAAGGTTGGTGTTGATGGTGATGGTGTTGTCTGGCCAAAGGGGCTAGATTGTGTTTGCTGATAAAAAAAACCACCTGCAGGTTGTTGACTAGCAGGATTTGGCCCACCTGCATTATATAACTGATTAGTTTAAGAGTGCCTTTTGCACAGTCAAGACCAAATAATAACAATAATCAGAATTCTTGACATATACCTTTGTCACCCGATTGATAGTCCTCCCATCTTAGTTCCTCGTGACTCTTCTCCTTGTATTGTGGCATAGCTGATATAGAAAGGAGTTTTCCATATGTTGTTGTTTGCCCACTGACACTATTGCCATTATCTGTCTCATTAGTGGTAGTGCATGGTGCTACTCTGCTACCTCCACGCTGTCCACCAAATGCAGGAGTTGATGTGGAACCAAAAGCTGGTTGTGTTTGACCAAAATTACTTTCAAAAGGACTTGATTGAAACCCAAATTGAGAAGGCGAAGAAATACTACTAAATCTACTAAATCCAACAGCAGGATTGCTTGTTGCACCAAATGCAGGAGTTGACGTGGAACCAAAAGCTGGTTTGCAAGTGACACCAAATGGTTGACTACCAAAATCTGGTTGTGTCTGACCAAAATGACTTCCAGGACTTGATTGAGCCAATGGTGAGGGACTTGGTGTTGCTGCACCAAAAGGACTTGTAATCACAAAAGGCCTGGCTGCAAAAGGATAATTAGTTGCAGTATTTAGTTGTCCAAAAGATGGTTGTGCCTCAAAAGGACTGGTGCCAGGTTGCCCAAATGCTGTTCACAAGAAAGCATAAAAAACAAAGAATAGCAACCCGTCAGCAGAGCCAAAACATCATTAAATTCTCTATCCACAAATAAACCAGGTACAGACCAACTTTCCCCCAAACTAAGATACAACTAATCCATTCAATTTCACCCAAACCCCATGTAAAACAATTCAATCCCTAAATCACTAAAACTCATCCAACCTCATCCCTAAGCTGCCCTAATTTTGTTCAAATTTGGTAAAATAGGATAGGAAGGATCGAGATACATACGATTGCATCCAAACATTGTTAAATGTTGTATCACCGATCCTGCGGACACATAAAACAACCACAATAAGCATCCAAGTAAAATATATTCATGCCCACACGATCCTCGTTGAAACAAAACACAAATTTTTCATAGAAACATCAAAAAACCACTTAGCAATCGTACATGCAATACAAAATGTACTCTACCTGAAATTCTCTGAAAAATGCCGTAGAATGCACCGATCTCTATTGTTTGTTTTCCGGATTAATGGGTTTCCAATACAGAGCCGAGCTGATTTAATTGTTTGGTCGTCCGTTTTCGCAGCCATTCTCGCAGTGCTTTTGGAAACTTACTGACTCTGCCTTTATTTACGCGGAGGGCGTATCCTATTTGAACTGAGCGGGACTGATTTCTGGTGATTTTTCTGACATTCTGCTCGAGCCCATTAAATTTTTAATGGGAAGATCCTTCCTCTATTTTGGTTGAGATATTGGCGCGAAGTTTTTAAGATTTAACAAGTGACGCAAGCGTCGAGTTCCTGCCGGAGAGCATAGAGCATTTAGATTCAGAGGAGAGAGAAGGGAAAAATGTAATGAATAAACTTAGAATTTGTATTGCTTTTAGTTTTGTTTAAATTAGATCAATGAGACATTCACAAGGTTGCAATTGTCTGATAAATATGTAGGCAGCATCAAGTTATGTCTTATATGGTTTTGAATTTGTTTTTATTGTAAGGAGATTTCTTGAAACTTTATATTCTCTAATTTGTATTCTTCGTATTGCAATTCTGTATAACTTTTTTAGTATAATCCAAAAATTATAAAATATTTACAACATTCAGTTGAAGGGGAAAGTGTATGGGGAACATATATCAAGCAATGTAAAATACGTTGGATAGAATGTAAATGTTGAATTTAGATAAAAGGTCTTATTCTACTTCTAGGCATGCTATGTGTATGTATATGTATGTATACAGATTATAGAATTTTAGTTTGAGGTAAGTTTCCTATATCGTAAGGAAAAAGTATGGATGTTTTTGTAGCCTTTAAGTAAATGTAGCCCAAAATCATTAGACTAGCCCTTTGGTAAAGAACACATTTTTACTAACAACTGGATAGCTTAAGTTTACAAGGTGGGAAAGATTCTAAAAATATTAAACAGAAATAGAAATATATATGTATATTAGTGAAGAATTATTGACATATTGTGTATATTTTTTAAAAAAAAATCAAATTTTGTTCCTTGTGGGCTAATCGCAGTGTATATGTTTCAATGCTATTTATCCGAGCATCATTTGTGTCTTTATCATGTATAACAGTGAAATCAATGACAAATATAACACAAAAGAATTTATTAAGAGAAATGAGAACTGTACATATTCAAATGGCGATCACTTTCACATGTCCATCCCTAAACATTGCACTCATATTAGAATAGGGGAAGAGAGTGGATGTAAATATCCACAATAAACTATTGTTACAAGTGAAGTGACAACTCATCATGACTAGCAAACACAAAAGATAACTATGCCTTTTCTTAAATTAATTTAATCAATCTATGCATTCCCATTTTCTAATTTTTTTAATGCATTTAATTTGCATTCATGGATTACGTACCTCTAGCTGCCAGTTTTATAAACTATGCCTTTGCTTAAATTTATTTAATCAATTTATGCGTTCACATTTTCCCGAATTTTTAAAACAAAAATGATTTATAAAGCTACTCGGACAAATAGAAAAATAGATAAATGCTAATTTTCCAATATAAAAAAATAGCTCTCCAAATTCAAAGTATACAAAAAAATAAGTAATATGTTAAATGCCAAAATGTGATTGGTTGATGCTACCCGAGAAAAGCATTCCGGTCAAATGCAATAGTTTTCTTGCTGGCGGAACTAATAAGGGAGTTCAAACTATTATTTATTATGCCCTAAAACTCAACTTCCTTACTTTTATTTGCAGCATAGGTCAAAAGCATACAGATGTGGCATCATATTTGATTGTGTGGTCATGAAACCTTAGTTATAAGCAGTAAACTTGTAAAGTAAGCTACTGTAAAAAATTGGGAATGATTTGAAATTTTCATGTATAATTTTGAGAAGCACGAAATTAGAGTGCTCACCTACTCAATGTGCTATTTAGAAACAAAATTTAAAAAAATCTAAAAAATTCCTAATTGCTTTCAAAGTTGTGGTCTTAGGCAAAATATAAAATTAAAAAGGATGGTGGGCCATTTTAACATATAAATATACTATTTAATCTCTCAAAATAAGCTTTTGTGCATGGCTTATAAGGAAATAGAGGTAATCTGGGCTATTTGGCCTCCGTGTGTTCAAAAGAATTCGTGGCCATGCATTCAGTAAGTCTGCGTGTCCTATCCAGGCTTCCACATTTTGCATGCGAATAAGGTAGAAGTCTACCTGCCTTCTCTATGCTTCCATCTTTGCATAAATGTTCTTCTTGAGGCGTTTTCAACTAAACATCTGATGGGGATCCTGGACGCCTCTGACGGGGGAGAGCTCAGATTTTTTTTGGAAACACAGAGGATGAGGATATGCGCGTCACACCTGCCAATTGCATCATTGTGTAAGTTCTACTCTCTTCCACAAAAAAATATTGTGCAGTCAATGAATTCATGACATAATATTTACTTGGGGGATATCGTAAGATTGTTTCAGTTCCTTGGTCTTTGCTTCCATGTTTTCCATGCATGCAGTTGTTCTTTGATGTAGCAAGCTTGATGAGGTATCAACATTTGTAGCGATACATTGTGTGCATGGAACAATGTATTTTTTGAGAGTGGCAAGTGTGTGCAATGGTGGATCGATCTCCTATAAGGAAGGAATTTTAGGTGTTCAATGTGTTTCATTTGACATTTAATCAACAATGGGCAAGATGAGCATCGAAATTTTATATGCTTAATTACGTCCAGATAACAGCTATCGGAGGTACCAACAAGCTTTTTCAAATTAGAATCAGACAGACACTCTTCACTATCAGTGGCCTGTTTACTTCCATCAGAAGCTAATTTCCTCCTTTTGTCTGCAAGGAACAATGATGTTGGTATTCCAAAAGTTCCCTGATCACATGCTAGAAGTTCAGTAGACCTTATAGAAGAAAGAGATTGCCAATAGATGGACATACATATAGTTTAAACATAGTTCTCTTGTGTACCTTGGCATCTACAGATTGCTTTCTAGTTTTTGGTTAATTGAATATCTTCAGGAGTGAAATTTTCCTGAAAATCAAATAAATTGAATACATATTATAGTTTATCAGCCTTGAAGAATTCTATTGGCCATTATCATCAAAGGATATAAGGAAAGTATCAAGATTTTGAACCATATCTTGGCATGCTTTTCAAAACTCACTTGTTTTCTAAATTTCTGCTTTGTACTTGTAAATTTTCTTTCCAAAGACCAAAAACTCGAGTTATCTAGACAACAATCATGCAATAGAACAACCTTCAGATCCTGTTTTCAAGGAACTTACTTTCTTAACAAGTTCTTTGCCAAGCAATTTAAACAAAGCTGGAAGAGGATGAAAAATAGTATCATCTGTTGAGGAGTGAACCAACTTTGACGAACTTTGAGCATAATTTTGGAGCATAGAACTATTTATGTACAAGCTGCACACAACACAAATAAAGTTCATATCAAGAGCCCATCACAAATGTTTGATCATATAGGTACTTAAAACATGTCAATTCACGATGATGAATTTATGTGCAAGAAAACATTAGTCCTGACATAAAAGCAAGTTTAATTATAGTGCCTTTAGTACCCAGTCAGCCACTGTATAGGTAATTGTAATTTAGTACTGGTTAGTCCAGCTTCATAGTCCAGCTTCATA
>VDFB02104929.1:0-12872 GCA_007258455.2 Sequoia sempervirens | reverse complement strand
AATCGTTAAGCAGTTATTTATTAGTTTGAGAGGTGGAAATTCATTTATTTTATAATCGATACTCTAATAGGATGGAATACTCTTGGGTTTCATCCTTGGCCTTAGAGATTAACATGAATAAATCCTTATAGAAAAATCTAATCACGATAAAGTAACTTAATACCAATTTCCTTGTGGGAGGTAATTTCATGTCTAAGTGAGTGGGCTAGAGAACCCTATCTACTAAGGTTTTTGTAAAGGTAATTTACCATTTAGGCTCATGGTAGTTGTTAACCCAATTAGACTTTTGGGGGTTTTGCATGGTTGATGTATAATGAATACTAATAACTGGGATGAGATTTGATTTGAGACCTTGTCTTACATTGATGGAAGTGTCATAGTATAAGTTCGCTAAATTGGGAAACTTGTGTGTAGGTCCTTTGAGAGGCCTTGTGAGGAGAACTACGTGTGACTTTGACCCATTTGGAAGTGGGAATGTAGGTGGTCCTTGGGCGAAGGATGCCTCTACGACCTTAAGTCCATAGGGGGAGGGTTTAGGGGGGATAACTCTAAGAGTTGGGGTTGTTCTTGATTGGGTTGACCTTCTCCCTTTAGTAGCCTTCAATGTAGGTTGAATGGGTATGAACAAGTTAAGGGAATCTAATATTGTGTATCTAATACATAATATATGCTTTTATATAATAAGTGGAGATTGGCTACTTTATACTGGGTAATTGATTATACGTATATGATGGTAAATTTTATCTCGCGTTGGTTCTATGTATCTCTTATACATGTTTGTGTAATTCAACTCCATATCTATGTGTTTATGTATAGGCCCATGTATCTAGGGATTGAGATTGTGATTCATGTAATGTATGACCCACCCAAGAGTGAACCTCTAAGATATTTGAGTAGTGACAAGAAATCATTGGACCGTGCCAATGAACAATGTCTGGGCTACTGATAGGGATTAGTCAGCATTCACCTGGTTCACATAGATGAAGGCAGCAGGCTACCATGGTTATGATATGGTCGTAGTAGTTGCACGAGTAGGGACCCATCTGTGGGGGTAACAGTAATCCGGGGATAATAGCATATTGAGAGGGTTCACTGGCTATCATTGGTAAGAACAAAAGTGACTGATGTCAAGTGTTACCTAAGATTGTGAAGAAGATAGCTAACAATAGTACTAAGGTTATAAGGTGGTATATGTCGTGAGCTACTTCTTCTTGGGTGGACAGACTTGTCGTTGATGGCCTATAGGCGATTAAAGTCAGAATCCACTGAGTTTGGTAGGTTCACTACTTGGGGAAACCCTTGGGATGGTGGATGGACCCACAGTGTAGTATGGGATGCACTGAATCTCCTCCCAGTTGTCATAATATATACTTAGCCTTGTGGGGTTGAGGACAGGCTCGTGATGTAGTATGGGATGCACTGAATCCTCTTCTCATTTGTCCAATGGTGCAAAATACTGGTGGAAAGGATAGGAAGCATGGTGTAGTGTGCAATGCACAAATATTCTTTCTATACGGGATGCATTAGACATGTGTTAGCCATTGTAATGTGTAAGCTTGTCTTTGCATATGTGATGTATGTTGGAGCTCATCACTATGTATTTGTGATGTACGCTAATGTGTCTCACTATGTATGTGATATATGTTGGAGCTCGTCACTATGTATTTGTGATGGATGTTGGAGCTCGTCACGATGTATATGATGTTGGTTGGAGCTTGTCACTATGTATTTGTGATGTATGGTGGAGCCAACACTAGTGTTTTTGTGATATATGTATGTGCTAATCACCATTGTACTTATTAGTTACATGTACAATCTAGTTGTAGTTGCACTTGTGATCTGAGTATGATCTAGTCACTATTGTACTTGTTTTGTGTATGAGCTAATCAACTTGTGTATATGGGGGTATGCTCATGATAGCCATTGTGTATAATCTTTGAGATTATTGTATGAATGATCTCTTGTGAATATTGTGGATGTTTGTACACTAACATTTGGTAATGATTGGTATGGACCCAACACTTGATGGCAAAGTTATTATCATTATATTATAATTAACTAAGTGATAACTTATGCTTAATGAATAAGTCATGGGTTAAAGGGGAGATCATAGATCTCATACAAGAGGAGAGATTGAACTCCCTCTAACATTGTGGGGTGAACTATGATGCCTCTGATTCCCACCAATGGGATATGTAGGCAGGGTCATCATGAACCCTCAAGGCTTAGGTTGTAGGTCTAGGAAAGACATTAACCTTGGGACCGTATCACTCTTTTGTGCAAGAATATATTTGGAAAGAATGATTTGATGCCACCATGGGAATGGTGAAGTATTGAAGTTAACACTATTAAGCTTCATGGAAGGTGCTCAATCATTTAAGTTGGTAGTTGTGCATTATTATATATAAAAAAATATTGTGTCAAAGATGGGGATTTTACATATGTATGTATATGTATGTGTATGTGAATGTATATGTGTATCTGTATGTCTGTATATATATTAAAAAAAATCTAAATTAATTTAGAAAAATAAAAATTATAAAAGATATTTCTATATTTTAAATAGATTTCTAAATTAATTAATTTTTGGGGGTACCAAGCAATTCGTTTGGGAACATGTCCTCAAAATTTTTGAGGAATGGGTATTTGTCAAAATCTGAACCCTTCTTAGCTCTAGATTCTTTGTCTCCTTCTCCTTGAAGTTTCTAAGATTCATAGAATAGAAAATCATCTTGAAAGATGAACTCTTTACTATCTTTGGGTTCTTCTATCTCCTCCATTTTAACCACAAAGAGTTGGCATCCTCTATGCTTAGCCCTTTTTAATTACACGGTAGATATATACCTCAGCTTGACCTCTCTGGAAGTTCCTTATAGGAACACTTTATTTCCTAGGTCGTCTAGGCAATCTACTATTTTCATAAAGCAATCCATCTCCGCCCTATGCCTCCATGGCCAATTGATTCCTAGTATGACATCGTAGGAACCTAAGGTGGCCACATAAAGATTTAATTCTATTGAAAAACTTGACAATTCTACCCTAGCCTCAAATAGACACTACTCTACCTAAGCTCTTAATTGATTGGCATACTCTACTGACCAAGAATTCTTCATGAAACTAGCCTTTTTATTTATTTTACTTAACTCTTTAGGAGATGCAAAACACTTTGTTGCTCTAGTATCAATCAAAATTGAAATCGATACTCCAAATAAAATACTTGTAGTTTTTATTGGCGTAATCTGATATTTCGCATGTCAATTGTCAAATGCCGCATGTATTCTTTGTTGGAAAGCAGCTTGCTACGTTGGCAAAGAATTCCCTCAAGGTTGATGCCCTGATGCCTTACTAGGACATTGGTTCATGTAGTGGTCGCCACCACATGAAAAGCACCCTCCTAGTGGTCTTTTCCTTTCAATAGGCCTTCCAAAATTTTCCCCATTCTTCTTCCCATTATTGTTATTATTTCCTCCATTTCTCTTGTCCATTCGGTCCTCATTCCAATTCTTGTGGTTACCCCTATCACCTTTCCTATGAGATTCCTTCTTATCACCTCTTCTTTTGAAAGGTTGCAAGGATTAAGTCCAGTTGTAATTTTTATGATTCCTTTCTTTGTAGGCCGAAATAGACTTGAGTCTCTGCTCCTATTTTATGGCCTTTTCGTATACTTGGTCCATTTTGGTTGGACTGTGTACATCCACTTCCATGCCAATCTAGGCATTCAAACCCATTATAAACTTTCAGATTCAAAATTGTTCATCCTTCTAATATTGTGGGACATATTTGAGGAGGTAGGTCAATTTTTTCCAATATTCATTAATAGATGAATGCCCTTGTTTTAAATTTTGAAAATCCATTTAAATTTTGATCAAACTTTAGTTTAGATAGCCACCTTTGTTTGAATATGGCCACAAACTATCACAGGTTAATTTCAGTGAGCTCAAATACAGCTTCATCTTTTTATTCATCCACAATATGGATGCTTCTCCTACCAGTTAGTATGCCCCCCAGACGGCTTTGGTTACTTCAGAATATTTGCAAATTTCAAAATATTTTTCCATCTCTATTAACTAAGCCTCAGCGACATCTCCATTTACTATGCCATCGAACTTGGAAGGAGTTACTTTCTTCATATCCCTAGATATTTCTCTAGCTAACTAGTCCCTCTTCTCTTTGTTTGACTTAGATTTTGAGTGGGTCTCCCCTTGCTCGCTTTCATTGGTGTGGACATGGTGGCTTCTTGTTTCAACTTCAAAGGTGATTTTCTTACCATCTCTTCCTCTAACCTCACCCTCTGGGTCATTAACCCTTGCCTCAGTGTCTTACAACAAGGCTAGAATTTGATCTAACTTGGCCTCTACGTTCCTAGAGGGTTGACCAACTTCTTGACTCTTTTCTTGGTTATTTTTGGTGCTCACCATTCTAAAATTAGGATTTTACCTGAAGTTTCTAGTTTAAGGTTTTTATTAGTTTTCCATTTAATACCTTTATTCATGCAATTCTAATAAATTTTATAACACATTCCATTATAAATTGAGAGAGAGATTTGAACACAAGTTTTGAAAACCTTTTATTCATTAAACAACAATTGGATATAATACATCCTTATTCATAGAATTAATTTATCTTTAAATGCCTACTCAACATGATAAAGGGGGATATAGACCTCTGATTCATCAAAATTGATTATTATGACTTCGAGTGGTTGACGCACTTGTAGGTTCTCTCCCAACCCGTCTAGTTTGTTTGGAGGATTATACATGCTACATTCACTAGGCATAGGTCTAGAAGGAGATGGTATGTTAGCTACATCTTCTAGTATGTTTTTAGTGACCTTGGCAGCCTCCTTCAACTCTCCCTTTTCATCCTTAATTCATCTTATTGCATGGGTGAAGTTTTATGTGTCACCCAACCATGCCTCTTTGTCGACGTTGGTTCCTTAAATAGTTTTCGTAAGAGCCTGCCATTCCTTCTTTGCTTTTAGGTATCTTTCATTTTTGACAAAGGATTTTCTAGCAATGTACTTAGTTCTCACCATTTCCGACACAAGGTTCCAAACATTAGTCACTTAATGTTGGATGCAAATGTACGCAGTGAGCTCATAGGTTCGAGTGCTTAACCCAGTAGCTCTAATACCATGTGTAACAACCATGTCTCCTTACAAAGAAATTACCATGAATTATTTACCAAGCAGTTAATAACTAACATCATAGGTAAAATGAGGTGCACATTTTATTTTACAATGGAATATGCATCTGCATACTGATCTCACAAAGATATAACAAGTCATCTAAACATGCTTTTCAAACTGAAAAGAGTAAACATCTTCTAATTTTTAGATAAAAATATTAATAATTTCATTTAAATAAGATAAAGCAATAGCATAGAGAGACAAGGAAAAATATCTCATATCTAGATACGTTTTGTCTTCCAAGACTCAGCATATCATCTGTAAGAGGGAGCGCATCACCCAGGTGCTTTACCTCCAATCACGGATCAACGATCCCCCACACACCTTCCTAACTAGAAGTGTCCCTTCCCTTCAACGAAGATTTTAGTTAATAACCAGGTCTTAGTTCTGTCATTTGAGCTATGGTGTTGTGCCCTACTTAACTAATACAATCATACAAATATGGATACCTTCAAACTATGTATGACAAATCTAATTAGCTAAACAATCTAGATCATAGTGAACCAATAAGTGCATGTAGAGATAGTTGCACTCACTTTGGCCAAAGTATTTTTATTGTAAATACAATTGCTTCTAAAGAGCGAAGTCGTTTGTTCACCCACCCTACTCAACTTGGAATAAATTTTTTGACCTAGGGTTAACTTGAACTGATTGTTCAACCCATTTGATAATCACAAAGAACTTTTACATGACACACCCTGACTTTCTAGTCATAACTCTACTAAGTTGGTAAAGTGTTAAACTTTCCTCGAACCCCCATGTTACTTGATGTAAATATCAAGCCTTGGCAACTGCCACTAGTTCAAGGTATAAAAATTACAAGAGAGTGTCTACTCTCATAGTAAGTCTTCTTGACATTCATTTACCGACATGGAATAACCTTGACCCAAATGATCACAAGGTAGCAAAGTAATTTCATACACATAATTCCCCTATTCGGGTGGTTTCGAATTAAATACAAAACCCTTAAAGGGTTTTCCCTTATAAGTCAAGATAGAACTTCTTTTTCAAGAAATCAAACAATTCACAAAACCTTCATTAATAAAAAATAATAATAACTCTAACTCTCTAATAGTTAAGTGTTCTTAGCAATATTTGGCTCCTAGCCATGCTTAGGGCTCCTTGCCACTTCTTACTCTCAGCTTTGCAACTTAATTCTAAACCCACAATGATACCATGGTTCATTGTTAGATATTTCTCCATTCATTCTTAAGCACTATTTATCCCATTTACTTTCTACGAAGATTCACAACTGAAGGAAATTAAGTCATTCCTTCTATGATAAAAGAATCAAACTAAGAATTATTATCTTCAAGAATTATGGAATAAAACTAAATCAGCTTGGTTGGTTAAAGAAGCATAAAAAACGCTTGGACGAATGGAGTATAACCATGGCTGTGTCTTAGCTGGTTCAAGTAATTGTACGAAACCTTTCATAAGACTAAAGACATGTATGCAACATAACTAGTTTTTTTGAACCATACACACTCTTACATAAAAATATAAACTTGAATATTTATTAGTTGGTTTCTAGCAACCACATGCATTCTTGCATGAATAGAAATGAGTTGCAATAGATTAAAGAAAAATAACATGCATGTTCTCTAACTTGGAACAATATAGACCTCTTCACTACTCCTCAGTGAGCTACTCTTGCTCCTATTACTCTCATGCATTGCACTTGTTCCTTCCTCTAGAATGTCTTAGATATTTTTTAGACTTTGCAACTAGATTACATATTGCAGGTGTAAAATGTTTCTTATTCCTCACGGGTTGAATTTTCTACCTTTAGTCAACTACCAATACTCTTTATTTGCACTTCTTTACTTAGAATATCATCAATGAATCCTCTTGCTAACCTCCTTACCTTTCAGACTTAACATACTTATATTCTCAAGATAGGGCAACTCAAAGTAGTTACCCCCACGACCACTCACATCCATGTCAGTTTCAAAACAGTTTCCAAGATATTTGAAATCATCGAGCCCAAAAGATTATCATGATAGGTTAAAAGAAGAAAACAGTTTTAACAATCAGTTACACAATCGGTTTCGCCTAATAATCCCCAAATCACTTCTAAGGTTAACCTGATTTAATCAAGAAACAGTTAAAATAAAACTTCTATCATAGGGTGTTGCCATGATAATGGGTTATACTTTTTGGGACATCTTGATTTTTGTTGAAATCACATATTTTTACAAAATATAATGGTTTAAGCCTTGAAAGGTTTCATTTAAAGGATTTTATTTGAAGAGGGTTATATCAAACCCCCTTCAATAGAACCTTTCTAATTTTAAGCTAATTTTAAACCATACTTATAATGGAGTCTCCTCTACACCTATCAAAATGCTAATAAAAAACCACTTTTGATTTACCTTTTGGGGAATCAAATGAATTCATTTAAAATTTATGTTTTGTAAGTATGTAGTCCTTATTATAAGCTTCCCAAAAAGTATAATTTTAAATATATTTAATTTGATTATTATATTTATTTTTTATTTCTTGTGAATGTAGGTTTTTCACTGAAAATCAAGTTCTTTGTTGTGTACATGTGGAAAAATAGTAGATTACCAAATAAAAATTTAAAAAAATATTTATGCTCTTGGTATTCATGTCCTTGATCCAACAAAAAAAAAATGATACATACAAAAAATGTTATGTGCTACATAGTAAACCTATGTCTAAATTATAATTGGTTTGACTTTAAAACTTAATTAAGAAAAAAAAATCAATAGAACACTATGAAACCAAATGAAGGAACTAAATATCATAGTTACAAATCTAAATTTGAAAAAAATAGAATTTATCTTTCATAGAAAAAAGTTATGTGCTACACAATAAACATCACTCTTTAAAAATATTGTTTACTAGTAAAAACTAGTTATCGAAGGAGATGGAAAAATAAATGCAATTTGATTACATAATTTTTTTAAAATATATATTTAGAATATTCAGACAAAATTTCAAAAATCACTAGTTTGCATAATCTTTAAATTCCTCACAGTTTAGCAGCTATAGGTGTCAAAAAGTGAGGATTTAGTTTAAAATGTTCATTTCAATGTCAAGTTTGGCCACAAAGTGCATTGGCTTGCATGGAGGAAGCCACGATCCCATGCATGGATCTTGGAATCACAACATTTGAAGCTCGTGCCACCTTGTGGTAAGATGCCTATGGCCTCATTGGCTGACATTTTTTTTCTATTAAAAGGGATAAACGCTTTTTGACCTAGAGCTATGAACCGATCAAATCACAAATGGGGGACCTCATCCCCAATATAAACTCTCAACAATTACACCCCACCAGGGTTTGAACCTTGATGGCAAGAATAACAACACAACTTAACCATCACACCATGCCACTATTGGCTTCATTGGTTGATGTTGGCATTTTAAACAATAATATAAATATCTATGCCGCCACAATAATTTCGTTAAGCTCCTCAATATAGAATCGAGAAACTACCAATATATTGTGCTCCTCCTTTTTTAAGAGTCGAGCCAAAACATTTAACTTACAACTTATGAAGCCATTTTTTTATTTTTAATATATATAAAAATAATCATTCAAAAATAATAATATCATATGCATGGTTAACAACGTTGATCATTACATCGTTGCACCAGGGCATATTCGCCACACCATAATGAACTCAATGATGGTCAAAATTATCAACATCCCTTTGCAATGCAATATTGATAATCATCAAGTAGTAGTACTTATAGTACAATGCTCAATACATATATGAATACACATATGCATGTGCCATTTTCTATCGCAATAAACTTATGCATGCATATATCTATCTGTACGTGTGTGAATGTATATGTATGTATGTTGACATGTATCTTCACCTACGTGCGTACATATGCATCCATATACGCATATATATGTATATGTAGACATATGCTTACCAATTCACACACACACACACACACACACACATATATAAACAAGAGAGTTATTAAACCACAAAATTTCCCTAAGCAAACACAACGGAAGAACATGACTCAAATACCTTAGGTTGACTTACCTCCAAGCACGTGAATGGCATCCCTAGAATCTTTTAGGTTTACAGAATAAATACTTGACCGACACTAAGCTCAGATGGCATTGCTAGAGGATTCTTAATTTTACCCTCCTCCTAGATGATACTCCCTTTCTTTCTCTCTGGAGGTGTTTGAATCATCCCTGTAATCTCACTCAAGAAAACAAATAGGTAGTTAGCCTAAAAACCATTGTACATCATGTTCATATCATTGCATTTTCATTAACATTTGTTTTTAAGAAAATAGAATCATTTCATAATTTTCATCACACTCATAGTATCAAGTAATCAACATCATTCCATTTAAATACAGAACACAACATTGCATAATTCCATCATTATATATATATATATATAAATAACTTTCAAGATCTCTTGATTCACCACCTTAATTAACACAGTGAAAAAGTAGTTTTAGAAATCTAGAGTGGGATGTAACACCGTAATTCATTTAATGTCTTACATGTGCTGATGTCTTGTATATGATTGATGCCAATATATAATTGATTTAAATAAGAACATATAACTACTATTAAAATAATTTAAAGAGCATTATGTGTTATTGAGATTCTTTGTTTTAAACACGCTTTAAAAGAAAAAATCATGAAATGAAAATAGATTTTCTTTTTAACAGATATTAATAATGTGTTCTTGTTAAATGAATGACTTTTATCACATCCATGCCACTAAAACTCATAAATTTGGGTACTAAGAACCTTTTTCCCCTCTCAATAACACCATCTTGCTTGCCCTGTTTCCTTCCAATGGAGATTCAAGTTTATGTGGATACACAGACACTCTAGCATGCAGAGGTTCATCATACACAGTGCTTAAAGCCAGTGTGCCAAAAAAATGGTCAGATGAGTCATGTTTGTTATGCCTTGATGAATCATCAACACAAACAAGATTCTTTGTACCATGGCTTGAGCCCCTATCAGATGATGTTGGCTAGGGAGTGGAGAGCAGCCTTTGCTCTTGTCTTTGATCAAAGCATGATGCCAACTGCAAAGTCCACTTGCAGCCATCTCTCAGTAAAAGTGTAATTCCTTATTTCCTCAACTCTTTGCAAAATAAAAACTAACAAAAATGGCAGTCAAATTCCAGGTTGTACCCATGAATTTAAATGATGGAACTTCCACTCTCGTAGCTCCTGATAGGTTTTCATCAGTTGCTCTTCCTCCTGATTTAAAACATAATACGCATGAAAAAAATTCCTTTTGATCAAAACTAGTGAAGAACACTTTTGAATGCATCAAGAGATGGTACATTATTTAAAATAAAGTGGAAACAAGTGATAAACAAGCCAACCTTTTTCAATCTAGTCTTTTCTAAAGAAAGTGTGTTCACCATTTCTTTCAATTCCTTATGCGTCTGCATTCATCAAAACCTATATGTTAGTCATGTACAAGATCTCTTACCTTTCCAAACAAGAGAGGAACATTTCATGCACACATGAACACAAAAGTATGTACATACAAAAATGTGCATGTATAAATGCTAGTGCATGCAAAAATGTAAGTGCTGCAAAAATGTGTATTTTCCCACTCAAAAGTTCATATATATATAGCAAGGATATGTCACATGCAAACTGTGGAATTTAAAGGGTACAAATGTATCTCTAGAGAATAGCATATACCTACTCTATCCATGTATCTCTACAACAATAGCTGCTTTTGGAGATCCTACTGACACGGGGCATCAAAATTATTACGAATTGTCTGAAGGTCAGCTCTTCTTCTGCTAATGCCTTGTTAGATGGAAGATTGACCAGTGGTGTTTGGAAGCTTAATGTCCTGTTTAAGCATTCCTTCCTAATGATTGTTGTTTCTTTGGTTCTGGTCACTGTTCGTTTATTCATTCCTGCTAGTCAGCAGGTTCTGTGGTACTCACCATGTTGTTTCCCCTATTTCTTCTGCTCTAGTTTTTTGGTACGCTACTATGTAGCCTACTTTGTAATTTTGTTGTAATTTTTTCTTCTTTCTTATTTCAATAATAAAAAATAGAATAGAGCATACCTGCTCTATCCAAATGGTGCAACTTTCAGTGCTTGCAATCAATTCATCCTCACTTATACTTGCATGCTTTTCAAAGATAAAGAAGTGAAAGAAGACATTTCTAACTATCTACGGATGGTAGCATTGAGGTGCATGCATTCCCTAATTTATATCAATGACATATTAGTGTCCTAACTATATGGAGGGACACACACAATCAATCTACTATACATATATACACACATACAACAAGGATTGGGATTTACTTGAGCTAATTTCATTCATAGCTATCACATGCCAATAACCGCAAGCAAACACACAAATCCATGTCAGAGCAAAGACAAAGTGCTTTGCATGTATTAGCTTTGCTCCATATCTAAGAAATCATGTGGTTGCTGATTATTGTGCATTTTATCTTCTCTAGCTTTTATCAATCAATATGAAATACACCCTATAGACACCCGCACAACCACATGCACATAAACACACGTATGGGCCTATAAAACAATACAATCATTTTCAAAGTTCATACTCAAGAAAACAATACAATCATTTTTGGAGTCCAATAACACAGATCCATAGAGTAGCACAGTTAAACATATCCAAAAAGGCACTACTCCTAACATTGTCCATCAAAAGTGAGAACCTTCATTGGAGTTGCTGCTTGAGAGGAAAAGGGTTAAAGAAATTTGGGTATATGGATACCAACCTTTTTCTTAGGCAGCCTTCTCCGAAAGTTAATTTTTAAACTCATATCCTGCGGAATTTTAAACCCAACTCAAAAACTAAGAAAATCTCTAACCAAATTCAAAAACTAAAAGAAAAACACAAACCCAACTAATAAAAAATCGAACAACCCCATTGCAAAAACTGGCAAATCATAAAGACCCACTTACCTTTGAAGACTGGAAATTCCACTGCCCTCTCATCAAACCAGGGTCAGAATTTGATGGTCTATTTGACCAATTTTTGCATTTTGGACCATATATTACAACCTAAAAAATTATTAGACCGTATCATTTGACTTGCTATATTTTTAGATAACCATAAATATGACACTTCAAATTATTATTAAACTGTAAAAATTTATTGTAGGCATATATATATAATAATGTTTATGATAAAAATATAAATTAGTTTATAATTGGAAATTGGAATAATTCTTTCTAATTTCACTTTATATTAATATATATGATTTATTATAAATATATTTATTAATTCAAAATCTGTTGAGAATAGAATCTTTTCAAGATTAAATATAGTTCTTTCTAATTTTTTAAAGATTTTGACATTTTTACTAATAGTTATCATTGCTTTACATTAATATATATGATTTATAATATTTCTTATAAAAATATATATTAATTCAAAATCTTTTCAAAATAGAATATAATTGATTTTTAACTTTTTGAATATTTTAACAAGATTTATTTTCTACATAATTTAGAAACTTCTTGTTACAATTAACAATAAATTTTAGATTTTAGATTTATTTCTAATTATCAATATTTTATAATTTTACAGTTTTTTAATATATATATATATAGGATATTCTTATGAATAACAACATAGCACAAATTTTCATTGTATTTTCAAAGCATTTATTTTATAGCATTTTGTGTACATGACTCTTAGCTTTGATTT
>VDFB02104927.1:0-25650 GCA_007258455.2 Sequoia sempervirens | reverse complement strand
TGGATGAGATCGACAGAGCATAAGCAATGTGTATCTACTTTGGGAATAAAGCAATGAATTAGATTGACATCCAGAAGGTGTCATCGAGCAACAGAGAGGCCACGACCACAGGGACAGCTGGGATGTCAACTGGCAAGAGTTGATCGACATTTATGGTAACAATCATAAGCATTCAATTAGGCAGCTCGGCAAGGAAGTTGGAGAAGGGGCACGATGACCAGAAGTTAATGTTGTGGTTGCAAAAGATCAAGGAGGCCATTCCTGGAGCAACTTTTCACCGGCTATGACGCCAGGATGCAATCAACACAACATTAACTACATGAAAATATCTAATGGCAGATCTTTTCCAAGGCAGATATTTTTTGTAAGCCGTAGGGGTTGGGTCTTTTGTATATATGGCATTTTTTTCCTTTTTTGGTAGAGAGTCCTTGCATATTTTCTGCTTTGTGACTTCTAATAGTCCTTAGAGGAGAATACTGAGTTTTGTAACTCATGACAAACATGTATATCAGTGTTCACCATTGAAATCAATGAGTATAAGTACTTTACCTTTTCAATCTCTCTATTAAATTGTGTGCATTTGTGTAATTGATGAAACTACTTGTGAAACTGTATAATTCCTTGTGGTTATGTCTTATCTTAGCACCTTTCTGTAGAGCAATATGTATTTTTGTAGGTTGTGAGATGTGTTCAAAATGCAATATTCTCTAGTTGTGAAGTTATTCCTTCCTTCTAGGAGTGTACCCATATGAACCTTTTCATGAAATGTTTATGCAGAAAACGTATGTGATTGAGTTGTGTATAACTAAGCTTCTGTCATTGATTGAAATTGTGTGTGTAAATTGTGTTATGTTTCTTCTTAGTAAATTAGGTGCATCACCATAGAAATAGTGTTTTCATTAGTTTTAGTGTTTTTCTCCTTCTCCCTTTCCCTTTATAGAATCAGTAGTTTAGGTGACACCAAAGGAAGTCGGCCTTCTCCAGAGGTTCATTTTAACTTCAGGTGACCCACGGCCTTGAAATGATCCCATGTTTCTCTAGAAAGCTTATTTTTCATGAATTTGCATAGGGTGCAATTTTTAGAGATAACAGTTTTGGCATGCCCGGTGGGACAGAGTTAGAAGTAAAATTCTTGATCCTTATTGTTTTTATGTGCTGATAGTAAGCTAACAGCCTTTTAGAGGTTTTTTTCAAGCATATCTAGCGACTCTATGTGGAGGAAAGGATCAATGTGCTTATTTATATGAGAAAAATAGAAACTAGAAGTTTGAAAGCTGTAGATTTTCTACATTTATCTCGTCCAAGAAGAAAAGGGAGGACTCTCAGAAGGATTGTTCCTTCTCCTAGAGTTCAGTCGACACCACTTGGTGTTATTGACAAGACATTGTTTTCATACGGAAGGGGAAGAAGAGACCCTCAAGTTAGGCGTTCAACATCTCCTACTCTTAGAACATAACTTTCAGCCTCCTCATTAGGTGCTTTCAATTGTTCAACATATAATATTTTTGTTGTAGCAAATACCTCTCAACCAATTTCAAGTTCTACTTTAGCAAGCATACCAACGCATTCTAGCTCAATGGCAGCGCCAAGGGCCTTTGCTTTCGTACCATTCAACCAAGGTAGTCCCCTTAATCTAGCGCAACATGATGATATTCCATTAGCAACGTTAAAAGGGTTATCAGAGTTTACTGGAGAAGGAAAAGTGACACCTTTTGAGCATATCAGAGATGTGGCAGCATGTGCAATGTGTATCATGTGATGCAAGAAAATGTAGCCGTGAGATTGTTGGTTGCATCTTTCAAGAAGAAGGTGTTGGAATGGTTTAGAAGCTTGCCAGTGGGTTCTATAAGAACATGGGATGAGCTTGGTGATGAATTTACTAGATTTTTTGAGGAAAAATCTGATCACTTGTCTTTGGTAGAGCAGTTAACAACCATCAAAAGAGCCCCACAAGAACAAATGGTGGACTTCAATATCCGATTTCAAAAGACTTGGAAAAAAATACCTGCTACGGTAAGGCCTTCTGTTAATTATGCTTTTTTATACTATTTAAAAAGCTTAAATAGTGATATCTCAGTCATGATACAGTCCATGGGGGTTGTTTCTTTACCTCAGGCCTATAGCATAGCTATTAAGGCAGAAAATAGTCTCATTCAGGTGGGCAAGTTATCACCTAGGCCACCTATGCCCTATTTCCCTAAAATTCAATCAGATATGCCATTGCAAATGCCATCTTTAGCCCCTTTACCTACTTTTCCAGCATTACCCATTGTTGTGAGTTAGGGAGTGTCAGCTGTAGGACCATCAAGTGAATTGCAAGAGATTAAGTCTAGTCAGCATAAGATAGAAAGCATTTTATGAACTATGGGAAATGAGTTGACCAGCATGAAGAAACAAAATCAAGGGGCAGGGCCGAACCAACAGCAAGGTCAGAATGGAAACCAGTATTATCAAAATCAGGGGTATCAGTATCAGCAAAATAGGCAACCCTATCAAGGTGGTTATCAAAGACAAAATGTTAATCAAAGACCATTCCAATCTTATAATCTGACTCCTCTCAATGCTGCAAGTCCAGTGAAGGATATGGTTCTAGCCCACAATAACTTTGCAATAGAAAATGAATGGTGACATTTGTGCAATCAAGCACATAACCCAGCCTCATGCTCAAATGGGGTAGTTAATCAGGCATTTATGGTCCAAAACGATGTTAGTCCACGGCCGGATACACCTGCTAATATACCTGAACAGCAACCGGATATACATTTTAATGAGACTGCCTTTTTAAATTGGAAAAGTGAAGAGTTTTGTGGTGTGAATGTTGATTCAGCAATTGCAACTAATACACAAGCTAAGAAAAGAGCTCTAGAGGTGGAGCAATCAGCTAATAAAAACAAGGGGCCTGCAACTATAGAAGCATCATCCACACCTATTCTAAATATATCAAAAGGAACTACTATCTTACCAATCAATGGGAAGCCTCACAAGAATAAAGAACCGGTTGCTGCTAAAGTACATCAGAAGGTACCTTTAACTATACCTTATAATATTGTGGATAGCATGAAGAAGATGAATGTGAATATGACTATGTGGGACTCCTTAAGCATTCCAAGACAGGCTAATCTACTTAAAAAGGCATTATTTGAAGATATAAATCCTGAACAAGTTGTTGTTGATTCCCAAAGAGTCATGATGGCTAATGATGATCAAGAGAAAGTTGCTAGTCCCAGTAGCAAAAGGGAATCTTCAATTCAAGGTAAGAACGTGAGACCTCCTCCGTTCTATGTTTCATTGATTATTGGAAAAAAATTAGTGCACAATTGTATGGTAGATAGTGATGCTACCTGCTCTGTGATGCCCAAGCAAGTAGCTGATCAGTTAGGTTTAAAGTATGAACATTTAGAAAAGGGAGTAGTCCAGTTGGATGGCTCATCTGTTAATACAGTGGGTCTTATCAAAGATTCTAGCTTAACTCTACATGCTTACCCTAATTTTTCAATTTCCCTAGACATTTATGTGGCAAATGTGCCTCCATATTATGGGTTATGTTTGTCAAGGGAGTTTACGGCTAAAATAGGGGGATAACTTTCATCTGACTGGTCTCACATGTTATTCCATACTAGATATGGAACTAGAGTAACCATTAAGTCTGAGCTACTTGCAAAAGACAATATAGAACCTTATGTACCCAGTGCAATAAGTGCCAACTGCATAATTTTTGAGCAAGATGAGCATGTTGATATCTTTGATCCTCGCATTGTTGTCGATGACATTCTTGATATACTTCTAGATGAGTGGGCAGTAGGCCAAACTTCTAGTGCTAAGAGTGACTTGGTGTCAGATGTTGGTATGGGTAACTACATGTTTCAAGAAGCTGATATAGTGATGCCTAACTTGGTTAAGAGGCCAGGGAATGTTTCTGATCAGCAAGATGAAGTTTGGGAAATGTTTTTTGATGGCTCAAGGAGCAGGCATGGCACTGGTGGGGGTGCATTATTGGTTTCCCCAAGAGCTGAAAGATATTATGCAGCCTTTAGGTTTGTGTTTTCATGCACTAATAACACAATAGAATATGAAAGTCTCATTCAAGGGCCAGAATGGGAAAGGAAATGTGGAATTAAGTGTTTGAAGGTGCATGGGGATAGTGAATTGGTAGTAAATCAGGTTAGAGGCCTGAACATTGTTAAAAATGATGTTCTTAAATTGTATAAGCACAGGGTTTGGGACCTCATTGAGGATTTTGAGGCTTTCAATATCATTTCAATTCCAAGAAATCAGAATCAGCATGTTGATAGATTAGCAGCTGTGGGGGCTCAGTGTTATATTCTGAACAGTGTAAGCAAGGAGTCTGATCAATAGCATATCAAGGTTATTATCAAGCCTTCCATGCTCGATAACAATGTTAACTGGTAGGTCTTTGAGAGCAATGAGTAGATTCTACAATTTCTACTTGAAGAAGAAGTGTTTGCAGTATCAAACCAGGAGAGAATTAAACAGTAGTATGGAGACCAGGTACTGCAATTAAAGAACAAGTTGCCTAAGGGTCTGGTTACCTTAGAAAGTATTTTTAACTCTGATGATTAGGCTAAAAGTAACAAATCCAATTTACTAGTTCAGCATGATCACTATGAGGAATTAGAAATTGCACCCAAGAGAAGCCTCAAGATAGGGAAAATAAACACTGTTGTTGAAAAGCAATCTTTTCTACAATTATTCCAAGAATTCATTGACATATTTTCTTGGGAATATAGAGATTTGAAGGGATTTGATCCATGTCTTGCATGACATACAATAGAATTGGAGCCAACAGCCAATCCCATAAGGCAAAAACAGAGGCCAGTTAATCCCAAACTAGAGCCACTAATGCAGAAAGAGGTCTTCAGACTTATAGAAAGTGGGATTATCTTTCCCATCAAGCATACTAGTTGGGTTGCAAATCTAGTTCCTGTCAGGAAGAAAGATGGAGAGCTTAGATTATGTGTAGACTTTAGAGATTTGAACAAATCTTCGTTGAAGGATAGGCACCCTCTTCCGTCTATGGAGCATATTCTTCAATGTGTGTCAGGTTCTGAACGTTTTTCTTTATTGGATGGGTATTTTAGTTATAACCAGATTTTGTTAAGGGAAGAAGATCAATTTAAAACTGCCTTCACTACAAAGTGGGGCACAATGGCATATAGGAAAATGCCATTTGGCTTGTCTAACGCTGGAGTAACCTTCCAAAAGGCTATGGACATGGCCTTTAGCAACTTAATGTATAAGTTTGTTTTAGTATATCTTGATGACATCATTGTCTATTCCAAGAAGACAACAGATCACATTGACCATTTGAGGCAAATTTTTGAACATCGTCAAGAGTTTGGTATATCATTGAACCCCAAGAAATGGGTTTTCTCTGTCCATGAAGGAAATCTTCTTGGGTATGTAGTATCTAGAAAGGGAATCACAGTGGATCCTAAAAGAGTGGTAGCAATCTTAGAGCTGCCTTTACCTCCGCATAAGAAAGGACTTCAAAGTTTCATTGGTCATATTAATTTTGTCAAAAGGTTTCTTCCTAATATAGCAGCCTTACTAAAACCCCTTATGGCTATGTTAAAAAAGAATGCAAAGTTCAGATGGACCCGAGAAGCAAGGGATAGTTTTCAAAAGATCAAGGAGGCATTAGCTTCGGCCCCAACATTAGTTAACCCAGATTTCAGTAAGGATTTTACCTTGTATGCTTTTGGTAGTTTTGATGTAATCTCTGCAATCTTGGTGCAAAAAGGTGTAGAAGGGGTCGAGCAGCCCATTGCTTTTTTCAGTAAAGGTCTGAAGACTATGAGCAGAGGTATACCTTCGTAGAAAAACATGTGTTGGCTGTTGTGAAAAGTTTGAAGAAATTTAGACATCTATTGTCTCATAACAAAATTCATCTTCTAGTGGCAATTTCCAGCGTGAAGGAATTCTTACTCAGCAAAGATTTAAGTGAAAAATGGGCTGGATGGATCACAAGAGTTATGGAGTATGATGTGGATATCTAGGTCACTAAATTGGTAAGGGGAAAGGGTTTATGCCAGCAACTGGCTAATGAAGACTTCTCAACAGTAGAAGATCAACGAGACTCAGTTTTGGTCAATGTTGGGACAGCAGATGATGAAGCTACTAGCTAGTTGCAAGAAATGTCACGTTTCTTGAGAGCCGGGGAATGTCCACCTAATCTAAATAGAACAAAGAGGAGGTACTACCAACTTCAGTCTATTCCCTTTTTCTTGATTGATGATGTGTTGTATAGGAAAGATCATAGTGGAGTGTTGCTCAGGTGTATTGATAATGATCAAGTGGATCAAATACTACATGAGTTCCATGATGGACCCTCTGGAGGTCACTATGCTACAAGGACCATAGCCTATAAGATTTTAAGAGCAGGATATTATTGGCCTGACTTGTTCAAAGATGCACATACATATGTCAGGAGATGTTCCAAATGTGCCTTGTTTTTAGGCAAAGAAAAGCTTGTTGCTTTGCCATTACAACCAATTCAGATAGAGTAGCCATTTATGAAGTGGGGAATTGACTTCATAGGGGCAATTAACCCACCCTCAAGTGTAGGCCATCGATGGATTATCACAACAATAGATTACTTTACACGATGGACAGAAGCTTTGCCTCTAAAGGAAGCTAATGAAACAACAGTGTTGAATTTTTATGAAGACATGGTTTGCAGATTTGGAGTTCCAAATTCTATAATTTCTGACAATGCCCTGGAATTTGTTGGTTTGAAGGTCATTGATTGGGCATTGAAGAATGGCATTTACTTGAACACAAGCTCCAACTATTATCCTCAGGGCAACAGACTTGCAGATTCCACTACTAAAAATTTGATTAACATTATCAAAAGGACGCTTCAAAGCAATCAGAGGGATTGGCATGCTAGGCTAAAAACTGCTCTTTGGGCAGATAGAATCACCCCTAAGAAGGTGATTGGGAACTTGCCTTACATGTTGGTGTACGATAAAGAAGAAAAATTACCTATCTCTACTGAGTTGCCCGCCTTGGACATTGCCAGTCAGCTGGTCCTGTTTTAACAGACTGACCCACTTGCCTTAAGATATACTCAACTGATGGAGTTAGAAGGAGCTAGGAATAAGGCTATGAAGAACATGGAACATCAACAAATCCTAACTCAGATAACATTTGATAAGAAAACTAGATCAAGAGATTTCATGGTGGGAGATCTTGTGCTGAAATGGGATGTTCTAAAAAGCAGGCCAGGCCATCACACCAAGTTTGATAACATGTGGGCGGGTCCATTTATTGTCAAAGACCGCAAAGAACACAATGCTTACCAACTGGCCACAATTGAGGGTGAAGTGCTTCCTATCCCAGTCAATGGGATACACCTCAAGCCTTGTTTTGAGGTTTGATAAGTTCTTCCATTGTACATATTAGGTTAGGTTTTATGTTTTCCCTAAGTTTTGTTTCAACATAGTAAATAACTTCTTTTCAGTTTCTCCTATTTTGTCATTTTGGTGACCTGTTGTGTTCTATGGGTCTCAAGCGAGTTGCAGCCATGTGCAAACTATTTTTGATTTTCTTTTTCTGAGTTTTTCTAATAACTCCATGCCCAATGGACAAGTTTGGCTACTAGTTTCCATGTTTAGCAGGCAAACATCCAGCAAAGGTCGCCAGAAATGTTGCCCAATTTTTCACCTACGGGCTAAATCAGTTGGGAAATCTATGCTTCAGGTGTTCATGAAGGCCAAATGGAGGCATTGTTGTGCATGATTAAATTATACCCCTGATGCGAAACAAGGGAGTTCAGTTGAAGGTCAGCCTCAATCAAGTTTGATATAATTTTCCTTTAAGGAGAAAGTCGGCAAGACCTTCCAAATGTCTTGCCGACTAGTAGGGGTTCCATCAAGTCTGAATGCTTCACATTAGGGATCCTATTGGCATGAGATTATCTGTGTCTCCCCGATCCATAATGCATTTGGTTAATTTTTCCTTCGGCAGGAGTTGTCTTCTTCAGCGTGTGGTCTTGCCAAGTCCCTTGAGTCTTGCCGACCACCGATAAGATATGCATCTCGATGAGAAAACTTTGCGGTGTAGAGATGTCTTGGTGAATGCATTTAGTCTCACCGAAAAAGCACAAAAAGGTTCTATCGATATGAGGTCTTGAAGTCTTACCGACCAGTAATAGTCACACCAACATGTTGCTTCATCAGGGAAGAGAACGAGAGGATCTCGGCAACCAAAAGTGAACATATAAAGGTTTCGGTGAGACGTAGGGTATCTACAAGACGTCTCCCCAACAAGAGGATGTTGCAGCAATGCATATGAACATAGGAATTCATATCGGCCTGACTACGGAGAGGTCTCCCTGAAATGAGAAGATCGACAAGGTTATGCCTTCGGCATAAAGTCTGGCCGACGTGCTAGAGTCTTGGCGACATAGAAGAGATATCGCCATAGGTCTTCCCGAAAGAAGAAGGCCCAGCAAGTTTTAGTTCGGCGATAATTTTTCCTTCAGTAGGAGGTTTGGCCGATAAGCATGGTGTCTCGCTGAGAGTACAAGGGCTTCGCTAGGAGGTCTTACCCAGGACAAAGGTCATGCCAACAATCATTCACAAGGCCATCGGCAAGGAGGAAAACATATTTCCTTTGGCATAATGTCCTATCGAAGGATGAAGGTCACACTAAAGAAAACAAAGGGGCCTAGCCGAGGGGTCGTATTCGGCACAACGTCCCACCGTCGGGATGAGGTCTGGCTTATAGGCCAATGTCTCGCCAACAACAAAGGGTATCGCCGAGAGGGATTCATATCGGCATAAAGTCCTGGCGACCAACTAAAGTCTCACCGAAGGGTTGTGGCTTCGGTATAAGGAGTGAAGACCAGTGAAATGTCCCGGCGACCAGTAGGAGGTCTCCCCGATATGAAATGAGCTCGCCAAGAGTTGAAGCCATCGCCATGAGGTCTCGACGACCAAGTAATGTCCCGCCGAAGGTGGGGGTCTCTCCCAAGGAAGGTTAAGTCGTCGTGATGTCTCATCGACGGCTTAGTGTCTCACCAAAAGATAAAGGAGGCGGAGCATAAGGAAAGAATGAAGACCTCAATGTGAGGTCTCACCGACACATGGGTGTCCCGCCGAGGAAGTTTTACTCACTGACAAAGGGCTCGGTCGATGTAATGTCTCACCGACTGACAGGGAGTCTCATCAAATGGAACGTAGGAGTCTCGGCAACAGGGCGTGAACTCAGGGTAATATCTCCCCAACATGAAGAGGTCTCCTCGACCTAGACTTCTCGCTGAGAGGACTTCGCCATGTGGTCTTTCTGAAAGAATGTAGTCTTGCCGGTAGGTTTTGCGAGCTCGATATGACTTCTATAGCTCGCCGAAACATCCTGCCAATAGTCCCAAGCTATGTCGACCGTCCTGTGAAGTATACTCGCATCGGGGAGACACAATTAGTGTCTCACCAACATGCAATGTTGTTTGAGGGACCCTTTGACCGTCTGGTATCTACAGGGCATGAGTTCAACCAATCAGATGGGAGCTAAGGATGCACCATGAGCCGTTTGACTGCCTGACTCCCCCTTGTGGATGAGATCGACAAAGCGTAAGCAACATGTATCTGCTATGAGAATAAAGCGATGAATCAGATTGATATCCAGAAGGTGTCATCAAGCAATAGAGAGGCTACGACCACAGGGACAGTTGGGTTATCAACTGGCAAGGGTTGATCAACATTTATGGTAACGCTCAGAAGCATTCAATCAGGCAGCTCGGCAAGGAAGTTCGAGAATGGGCACGATGACCAGAAGTTAATGTTTTGGTTGCAAAAGATCAAGGAGGCCATTCCTGGAGCAACTCTTCACCGACATAGATAGCAGGGATGCAATCGAACACAACATTAACTACATGAAAAGATCTAATGGCAGATCTTTTCCAAGGCAGATATTTTTTGTAAGCCCTAGGGGCTGGGTCTTTTGTATATATGGCATTTTTTTCCTTTTTTGGTAGAGAGTCCTTACTTGCATATTTTCTGCTTTGTGACTTCTGATAGTCCTTAGAGGAGAATACTAAGTTTTGTAACTCATGACAGACATGTATATCAGTGTTCACCATTGAAATCAATGAGTATAAGTACTTTACCTTTTTAATCTCTCTATTAAATTGTGTACATTCGTGTAATTGATGAAACTACTTGTGAAACTATATAATTCCTTATGGTTATGTCTTATCTCAGCACCTTTCTGTAGAGCAATATGTATTTTTGTAGGTTATGAGATGTGTTCAAAGTGCAGTATTCTCTAGTTGTGAAGTTATTCCTTCCTTCTAGGAGTGTACCCATATGAACATTTTCATGCAATGTTTATGCAGAAAACGTATGTGATTGAGTTGTGTATAACTAAGCTTCTGTCATTGATTGAAATTGTGTGTGTAAACTGTGTTATGTGTCTTCTTAGTAAATTAGGTGCATCACCATAGAGATAGTGTTTTCATTAGTTTTAGTGTTTTTCTCCTTCTCCCTTTCCCTTTACAGAATCAATAGTTTAGGTGACACCAAAGGAAGCCGGCCTTCTCCGGAGGTTCATTTCAACTTCAGGTGACCCACAACCTTGAAATCATCCCATGTTTCTCTAGAAAGCTTAGTTTTCATGACTTTGCATAGGGTGCAATTTTTAGAGCTAACAGTACCCAAGAAAGATTCCTTCATCACATCTAGCATCAAACTTCCCAAGATTTTTGTCATCTCTTTTAATGTAACATCTCCTTCCAAATACCTTAAAGCACTTCACAGTAGGAGTCTTACCAGTCCATAACTCAAAAGGAGTTTTTGTGTTGTTTCCTATAATCTAAACTCTATTAAGAACATAAAAAATGGTGTGTATTGCCTCTCCCTAGTACACATCAAGTACATTTGATTCTTTCATCATGATTCTTGCAGCTTCTAGTACCGTCTAGTTTTTTCTCTCAACCACTCCATTCTGCTGAGGGGTTCTAGGAGTAGAAATTTATCTTTTTATGCCATGCTCTTCACAAAATGCATTAAATTCACTAGAAGTGAATTCTCCACCTCTATCATATCTCAAACATTTGATTGTTAGGTTACTTGATTTTTCACTCTTTCTTTGAACACTTTAAATCTATCCAGAGTCTGAGTCTTCTCTCTAAGAAAAGAAATCCATGTCATTCAAGAATAATCATCAATAAGGAGCATGAAATACCTATCACCATTTAGGCTTATGTTCTAGTTGAACCACAGAGGTCAATATGAATTAATTCTAGCATCCCAGTAGCAGATTGCTCTTTTCCCTTGAAACTACATCTTGTTTGTTTCCCTAACTGACAACTTCTGCAAATAGTGTTAGCAAGCTTTGTGATTCTAGGAAGACCTCAAACAACATCTCTTGAACTAATCCTAACAAAACTATCAAAGTTTACATGTCCCATTCTCCGGTGCCACAACCAACTTTCATTGACTTGAGATACAAGGCACGAACCATCAATACCCTTAAGTTGATAGATGTTTTCATGAGTTCTCCTTCCTGTAGTAACCATATCTCTAGATCTTTTTCTGATTTCACAGGTATTATTCTGAAACACAAGTTTAACACCATTGCTACACATTTGTCCAACACTCAGAAGGTTATGCCTTAAACCATTTACATAATATACATTATCAATGTTGCGTATTCTATCAAAACTAATTATACCTTTCCCAACAATCTTTGCTCCTAAATCATCACCAAACATGACCAAACCACCATCATACTTTTCAAGTTTAGTGAACTTACTTTTATCTCTGGTCATGTGATTAAACCATCCATTGTCAATCACCCAATAGTCTTCATCCTGTCTAGCATGAAAGGAAATGAACAAAGTACCTTCCATCTCATTCTTTTTGTTCTCCGGAACATTATTTCTTGCACATTTTCTAGGGTTAGTAGACATAGGTTTATTCTCCAAGGCTAAAAACAAGCATTCACTATCATCACCTTCATCATCAGAGATTTTGGCTTCTTCTTTAACATAATACGGCTTCTTGTATTTCTTATCCTTTATATATTTATCTTTATAATCCTTTTTCTTCTTATGTACAACTCTATTCAGACATCTTGAAGCATAATGACCAATATTACCACAACTGAAACATTTAAAGGGAAACATACATTTATACTCACTGGTACCTTTCTTCAACTTCTTGGTAAAATTTGCTTCCAACTCATCAGGACCATCACTATTTGGATCATCCTCAGTCTTTGGTGCTTTAAATGTTGTTTTTTTCTTTTCTTTTTTCTTTCCAAACTTTCTCATCTCAAATGTTGTCAAGGCACAAAATAGCTCTTCTTTCGTGTATTTATTAGGATCATACATTTCTTCAATAACTGATATCTTATCACTTTAACACTCAGGTAGGGTTATTAGGATCTTCTCAATTATATCTTCATCAGTCAATTTTCCCCCTTGATTCCTAACTTTGTTTGTTGCAAGCTCAACCCTCTGGAAATAGCTTGCAAAATCTTCACCTTCTTCCATTTTCAAATTCTCATATCTACACTTTGTCATCAGCTTCTTTGTCAATTTCACTCTGTCATTTCCTTCATAAAGATCTTCCAACGTTTTCCAAACTTCATAAGCAGTGCCCAAAGAAAGAACCTTAGTTCTCTCAGTTTTAGATAGAGCACTGAAAATAGCCTACCTCACCTTTTCATTCTCCTCATAAGCAAAAACCTCATTTGCAGTAGTAAGACCAACCGTTAGAGCAACATACTTCATCTCAATAGCCTTCCAGGTCTTATAGCCAAGAGAGATAATGTATCATCTCATCTACACTTTCCAGTCACTGTAATCAGATCCATCAAACATAGGGATCACCAACTTATGCACCATCGGATCTTCCTTAAGTGGTTAAGCTCTACGCCAAGGAACCAAAGCTCTGATACCAATTGTTAAAAGGCGTAATACACTAAGAGGGGGGGTAAATTAGTTGTCACCAAATTTAAACTCAAAACTTCAACACTTATCAATTTCACAATCACACTATTATGTTATTAAGTATGAACATGAAATGCAGATAATAAAAAGCAAAATCAACACAATGAACACCAGATTTTACATGGAAAACCCAATAGGGGAAAACCATGGTGAGGATTAACTCATATAAAGTGATAGCAAAACCAAATACAAAAGGCTCACTACCAGGGCTTACTACCTTAAGAGGATTCACTATCCGATATAAAGGCTCACCGCCACGTAGGACTCACCGTCCAACATGGAGACTCACTGCCTATAGATACAAAAAGAAAAAAAAGATCCACCACAACAATTTACACACATCCACAGCCTTGATCAAAAGATTGCAAAAACCTTTAGCTCACTCCTTCAGGAATCTAACACAATGAAGTATTTCTGCCTCAACTCACTTTTCACACAACTATGCTTTTCACTTTTGGCTTACTTTGTTACTTTGCATCACTAAACCTTCGCAACTCAACTTGCATTTTACCATCTTCAACCTTAGAAACTTTCTCCAAGGTTGGCCACATACACTTCATTTCATAAATTCAAATTAGGTTAAAAACTCAACATTCCCAGTGGAAAGGAATGAGAGTGGACCAATTAAATACTTAACCAAGACCATAATCAATGTCTCAGATCAACCCACACACATCCTTAATTAAATTTAATTCTTCACATGAAATGTAAACACCAGTTAGCCAAATCTAATGAAAACAAAATGAACATTGAAGTACACATTTCCAAGATAACATGCGACATAACAGCTTCATCATGCACGAGAACACTTATCTTAGATACTTCTAGATACATTCAATAGGTGTAACAACCTTCTAACACAAAACACCTTTCAACAGTCCATCTAGACTATAAACCCACACAACAACTTGAAACTCAACTTCTGGAGCACCAAACCTTGAATATTTCTACCAGAATGTAGAGAACACCATTACAAGACATATTCCAGATCCAAGACCTAAAATAGTGGAGGACTTGGAGCAAAAAAATTTCTCCTAGTCCATAAAAACCAACTCTACCAAAACAATTCACACACCAGTGAACACAACTTTCACCTATCATCAAACCAGCAACAACAAATCAGGAGATATCACCAATAGATCATCAACAACAAACCTTCAAATCTGCACAAGCACAGGATCAACATAGGAGAAACGCAGAGCACAATTTGGAGCACATTCTGAACACTTCCATAACTCTAACTTCACTTTTTATTAATTTTCTGAAAAGAACTTGGTAACCTATCATTTCAGCACATCTGCAAGACCATAAGGATAGCTCCATGTACTCACATCTCAATAGTGTGTCAACTATACATGCACAATCATACTGAACCGTGTTGACATCAATGACAACATTAATGAAAACACCACCAGACATGCTCATACTTGCAACAAGTTTGGACATACAACTACCGAATGTAGAAGCTAGATGATGATGAACAAGTTTAATGCTAATAGAAGGATTCAGTCTTTTCAAGGCTATTGTTACACATGCAATATCTTTGGACACAAGGCTAATCAGTGTAGATCAAGGATGAATGAAAATTCGTTTGATCAAGGATATGTTGTGCGTTACATTTGCAACAAACCAAGATATATCTCAAAATTTTGTAGGAGCAAAGTCGGGAATAAAACTAACCCGGAACTGAAGAACAAGCCTATGAGCAAAGTAGATCTTGAAGAAGTAAGGAAAGAAATGGAAAAATTTTGGAAAAAGAAGGAAGAACTTGAGAACAAGGATGAATCAAATACCCCTGTATTTGCATCTAGTGCAAATACCTCTTTCAAGAACTGAACCTAGTAATGGTTTCAGGGGAAGCAATCATAGAAAAATCTAGCAAGCCCCCAATATATGTGGTTTCAGGCGATGACACAAGGATATATGATGTGAACCATCATCTTGAAGGCATTGGAGAAAATTCTGGTAGAAAATAAGCAAACCAAGAGAATTGTGGAGCTCTTCTTAGTTTATAGTGTGTTTCATAAAGTGGTTGGTAGCTTTAAAGCTAAAAAGTAATAAATGTGAATTAGGGAAATATTTGTAAATAATAAAGCAAGAGACTAAGATAAAGAAAAGCACATTCGCGCAATTTGGAAGAAGTAGTGTAAGTTGAAGTGAGATTGAAGGTGATTCAGTGCATCGTACATCAAAACCCTAGTTCTCAACAAGCAAAAAAGGTATTCTTTGTTAACTAAATTATGTGGATTTTGAAGTTGAAGAAAAATTTTGTTAAGCATTTTCAAGATTGTTTGGGAAGTATGGCCACGCCTACTGTTGTGGAAATCTCTGAGAGACCCCAACCTAGATTCAGAAGATGTTCATGGAAAGTGTAGACACTGAAAATTGACCTAGGCCTGCAAGCTCTATTTCTCACCATTTTCGTCCTAGCATAATTAAAGTACTTAATTATGTTATTCGTTCTATTTCCATCTATTAAATAAATAATTTTAATTATTTAATTAATTCATGTCTCGTTATTCTTCCTGATTATTTAAATAAATAAATTTTATTTATTTATTTAAATGTGTCGCTAATTATCTAATGTCTTTCTATAATTAAATAAATTTCTTAGTTTATTTAATTACTTATGTCTACTAGTTCTTCTAGATTATTTAAATAAATAAATCTTGTTTATTTATTTATTTAAGTACGTCAATAATTTATATTTTTCTCTTCTAATTAAATAAATTCTTTAATTTATTTAATTATGGCCACATGTCATTTCCCCATTTTAAATAAATAAACAAATCATTACTTATGTAAAATGGTCAAATTTATTTATTTTGGCTGAAGGTGGGCATTTATTGCCTACTATCATTTGATTCTCCTTTTTTGAATTAAAATGATTTTTAATTTAAAAAGATTCCTTTTTGCATGCAAAGGTCAAATGATTTTTATTAATTTGATTCCCCTGCCTTTTTTTAGTCATCTTGTCTCAACTTTCAATCCGGTTCGTCTGTCCGCCTTTTGATCTCGTCCGTCCATTCAAAATTGTCTTTTCTTATAAAATGGTACTTTTGAATTCATTTGGCCTCTCTTAAGCATTCACATGAACTTTCTGGCTCCCATTTTACTATCATCTTCTCTCATACTTTGCATACTTTTGAGTCATTCACATAGTCATTTTCATAGAGAAATCCTTCAACACTTGTGTAGGACATGGCATAGTCTCAAGTTGCTCGGAGAATCTGAGGGCAAATCATCATTTGCAGCAAGCTAGAAGGTATAATGGAGGTCAACCATGGAGATTGAAGGTTTATGGTAAAATATTTTCATTTATTTGTATGTTTTCTCCTTTGCACTCCATTATTTCTTTGGGTTTTTAGATTTAGTGTTGCTAACCTATTATCGCCATGAAATTTCCAGAGATACATTTGGTGAACCTGTGAACAGTGTTTTTTCTTGTAGTTTCCATACATTTTTGGTTTTCTTTTTTTTTTCATAGGTATAGGTACGGTACGCCGCATTCGTCTTTTACCACGCTGCATCTAATGCGTCGCGACACATTCGAAATCCAAAACGCCGCAACCGCTCTGATGAACCACATACGTAGTCTAAAACACTACATTTGACAGATCAAGTCACATATGCTTATTTGACAGATCAAGTCACATATGCTTCTTCAAATGATGCATCTGTATTACTGAGACGCATCTTCCTATCAGACCAGAACGCATGGACCGAGCCATACTTGTAACACAGAGTGACACATTCGCTCTATCATGACGCATTTTCCTGGCAATATTTTTTGTTCATTTTTGCATTCAGCTTCTCTGAATTTCTTTTGGCATTCTGGTTTTATTTTCTGAATTCTGCCTAGCATAGGTTTTTGGGTGTTATTAATCTTAGTTCGCAACGTGTGGTGATTACATTTCGTGGGTCCAAGACTGGTGGATAAAACTACTAACTTGTGGTTTTGCAGTTACATGTGTCAAAGATTTATCTCTCAAACTACTTGTTTACAATTTTTAATTTAGGAACACTTCCTTTGGTGCTTTAAAATGAACTCTGTTTGCAAGTGTTTGATTTTTTTGAACAAATGGTAGGTGATTATGCTCTCACCTTGTGAAAACTTGGTGATCAGAAAACCAGACCCATTTTATCTGTTTTACACCCTTAAGACTTAGTAATCGAAGTATCCTCTCCCCTTACGCTTTCAGGTAATCCTGGGTGTAAGAGAAACGGTTACTGATTCTAGAACTTGGGCCTGTTCTGGTGGGAAATTACTCACCCCAGGACAACTCAAACTGGTAGCACCCTAAACCCGAGGGACTTCCAATCGGTATATAAAGGTGGATTCTTGGAGAAAGCCCAAGAATCACACGTATGGTTCCAACGAGATGGATCTGAAAGGGGACTCTCGCCGCATGGATCATGCCCTACGAATGGAATGCCCTTACTAGACACCTTTTGTTTTAGAGGCCAACCATTTTCGGTCATTGCTTGGTATAGTGCAGGGTACAGTATCATGCCTGAAGATACTCACTACCGATCCCCTTAAGTAGAGATAGTGCCCTAAAGTGACTCACCCAAGAATCCAAAGTTGGTGTGGACCGGGAATGACGTTAATGAGCCATGGAGGGGACAAAGGCTACCCCAAATTTCTAAGCTATCTGCTCTCGAAGGAAAAGGTTCAACACCAATCCCCGGGTATATTGGTGGGCTTAATAAGTATACAAACCCTTGGCCTATTGGCCTATTAAGATTGTGCTTGTCTCATGTGCATTTGCATACACCAAAACATTGTGCTTGTCAAGTGCTTGCTGGATTTTCAAAAATTGTTCACCACATTTACACTTTTGGACAAAACATTCAACCTTTGATAGATCAGATTTCCTCTCAATAGATCCGAAAACTCAATTTTAACAAATTGTGACGCAACTGTTACAACGCATCCGCTGAATTGAAACACATTTGCAAATTTTTGAGATGCAATCGCTCTGTTAAACCACATTTTCCACTATAAACACTGCATCTGCATGCGTTGTGACACATCTAAAAATTTAAGAACCACATTTTCCATACTTTGTCGCATTTTTTAATTCCAGAACCACATTCGCTTAAATTGAAATGCATTCGCCATACTATGATGCATTCGTTGCCTCAAACGATACATTTTCCTGATAGAAACAAAACCCTGATGCAAACTAGAATTTGAGTCTAAACATTGTCAGCCTATTGTCAAACAATTCTTCCAAGAGGTCTATGTCAGAAACCAGCTTTCAAATTGCTCAAAATCTTCATTTTTCGCCCATTAGTTTGCATTTTTGATCATAGGCTTAATCTTTCAAATTTTACTTTTATCCATTAGGTTCATAATCATCATTTTAGCATTAGCTTGACCTTAGGTTTTCATTTTTGCATACTTTGGATTAGGCCAACCTTATCACAATTTGCAAAATCATTGCTTTGAAACTAGGTTATCTTGGACTTCGTCATTCATTTCTATCTTCAATCATTGTCACTTTTTGTGAGGCTTTCCAACTCAGCAGTCTAGCTAGGAAAACTCACTAGTCCTTTTGACTTTGTCACCTTGTCATTTTCAATAAGTCCTTTGGTAACTAAAATCGAACACAAAGATTAAGCTTAGAGTGCTTAGGTACCCCTTTCTCCAAATTGCATTCTAGTTTATATCTTGCATACTTTATTCCCAAAAAATACAAAAACATTATTCATCCTAGTTGTTATTTTGAACCTAGACTTTGCATTAGTTGCATCTTTAGTCGACATAATCATCTTAGTCCTTATTTTGCACCTTGTCATCATTGTCATCCTAGTCATAATCGTCACTTTCGCTTTTCGACATTACACATTTCCTTAGGTACACATTATCATCTCTTTGCATTGTCATCCTTTATCACACAAAAAGACAAAAACATAGACTAGTGTCATACTTGCATTGTCATCATCTTCATTTGAGCAATCTCTTTGATGGTGGAAACAAGACTTCAAAGAAAGAAAAGACAAATGGAAGACTTTGGACAAGACTTTGACAACAACACCAACATCAACACCAATCCCAATGATTGGATCTTTGATGACCCATTTGGAAATTTGAATGCACAATCTTCCATGAACATGTCAACTTCTTTTCAAAATCCACTTTTTGAACAATTCATACAAAGAGACCAAAATGGACAAGTCTACTGAAAACTTAGAGGCAGCAGCCCAAAATCTTGAAGTCGCTTCGTTTGTCGAAGACTTGGTCTTGAATGATCTTGAACGATACCTCACCATTCTCTTAGACCAAGGCACAAGATTACCAAAAGGCTTTGACATTAATACCATACGACCTGCCTCTCCTAATAATATGACACGAAACAAAACATCCCAACATGACATGAACAATACCTCAACCAATAACATTGTCGTTACTACACAAGTGGTCACTACCACTATTAACACAACATCTAGTGGCACCATAAATCAAAACACCTCCTCTTCAACCAACGCAACATCTACTGGAAGAACATCTATTATGACTGTGCCTACAATTTCCACATCATCTTCACAAACAATAGGAGCTCCCTTTTCACAGACCATGCCTACAACATCCACATCATCTTCACAAATGATAGGAGCCACCTTTGCATCCATATCAGTAGGCACCACTTCCTCAAATCCTAGGTTCAGCTCTTCATCTATGACAATGGGGGCATTTTCATCACATCCCTATGGTGGAACCGCATTTAATCCCTTTGGACAAAACTCACAACACGTTTTCATTCAAGGCCCTCAACACAACATTAACGCATCATCGCAAATGAATATCCCACATGGACAAGGGCACAATATACATATACCACATGGACACTCTCAAGGACCAAACACTACCATGCCATACAGGCAATTCTTTCAACAAGGACAAGGAACTCAAATGATGCAAAAAATGCATACCTTTGGACATCAAATAAGTCAGGGACCCCAAATACAGACAAACATGGTTGGGTCACATATTCCCACATACTCATCCCAGATTCATACTCAACAACAAATTCCCACTCACAACTGGCAATATCAACAGACACCTAATCAAAACATATCGTGCTTTCAAGCGACCAATGATCCCATCATACACACCTTGCTAGCAAGAGTGGATGACCTTCAAAAACAGATGGAAAATATGAAAACCTCTAAAAGAAAGACACAAATTCCATACGACTTATGTCCATATCCTTTTGATACAACTTTGTACATGCCACCATTTCCACATGGTTATGTGGCTCCAAACTTCAACAACTACAAGGGAAAAACAAATCCACTTGAGCACATCAGAGATTTCGTAACAAGTTGTGTGGATATTGCTCATGAGAACACATATCTAATGCGACTATTTCCTAAAAGCCTCGTAGGACCATCCCTAGAATGGTTCTCTACACTGCAGCCCAGAATACAATCATGGAAAGAACTTGCTAAAAAATTTGTGAAAAATTACACATACAATATTGACACAAACACCTCCATTACCAACTTATGCCAGCTCACACAAGAAGATTCAAGTGAAACCTTTTTACCATTCTTTCAAAAATGGAGGGGCCTAGTGAGTCGCTGACATATAGACATACCTGAAAAGGAAAAAGTTGACATGTTCGTACAAACTTTATTAGGGCCACTAAAAAATGGCTTGCATGTTCATTGTTGCACAACTTTTTCAGATCTAGTTGAACGGGGTGTCTAGGTTGAACAAGCCCTTATAGCTGAAGGAAGACTAAAATATGGTCCTAAAAACACAAATGCAAACCCTCCTTCTGCTAACAAAACCAAATTTTGGGTTAAGAACAAACATGTTACCAATGATGGTGTAGTCAATGCTAAGGTTGTCAATGCTATAGGTCTGATGATTACCCTAAAAGGGACACAATCGCAAAACATACAGATGATGACACAAACCTATGCTGCTAATGCAGTCCAAACAAATCAAAATAACCAAGGCAATCAAAACAATCAAATTCAAGGGCAGCCTCGACAACCAAGACAATTACCTAGAGGTCGCACATACACCCCTTTAGGTGAACCTATTGAAGAAGTCCTCAAGAAATGCCTTTAGAATGGTGTCATCGCACTTTAGGACCCCAAACCATACAACCCTGGGTAGTTTAAACCATCTTGGTGGGATGATAATGCATTTTGTGACTATCACCAAATAAAAGGACACAAAACTTCTTCTTGTAAACAATTGAAAAATCTGGTATAGGACCTTATTGAAAAGCACATCATTGAAGTTGGTGGACCACAATTTGCTTCTAATGTGGATCATACAATACACAAAAACCCACTGTAGGATCATGGTTCTGTAAACCTTTCTACAAAAAATACAAATAATCAAGCCAACCATGCTCGTATTGGATACGACTATTCTAGGGGACCTATCATACATCACATTAGAACAACCGATGATCATGTCTGCACAGTCACTGTTAGAAAGGCCCTTGAATGCAATATCACCACTCATGGCAGAAAGGTCACCATAGTCGGCCCCCCTCCTCCTAGACAACCAATGCTTGGTCCCACAAGCCAAGGAGAATACCTGGATAGAATCTGACATAGAGCTAGATGATGACAACTTCATTTTCAATGTCTCAGTGTCCATTTACATGCTCTCTGCTCATCTCCTCAATTTGCAAATGTAGATGATGGAATATCCTTAGTTTACCCTGACCTAATTGACTGGAACCAACAAGGCCCACCAGTAATGGACACTTTTCAAAATGATGAGGCTTTAGCAGAATTTCTAGGACTACGTGAGGGCATTCCAAATGGGGATCACAAAGTTGGATTTTCCATTGACTTGGATTGTGCTGCTTATTTCGGGGAGACTGCGCCATCCTCTAGTTGCAAAATTAAAAAGAAAAATAAAGCAAAAAATGACACGTCTCTAGGTGAAAACTGAAAGGCACCTTTTGACGACAAAATAGTAAAAATAAAGGACGTATCTGAGGGTGAAAACCTCCCTTAGGCACCCAAGGGTGGAGGATTGGACTTTCTCCCCATAGATAGAGAAAAATCAGCAATGCTCATAGAAGACACCATACCAGTTAATATAGCTACCGTGGAGGAACCCAAAATGGTTCTCTTTGCGACATCATTGACAGAAGCTGAACAACCAAAATTTCAAAAGTTCTCAGAACGCAAGATAAACTTCGCATGGTCTTATGCTGACATGCCAGGGTTAGATCCTGAGTTAGTATTACATCACTTGCCATTATTGCCAGATGCCAAGCCAGTAAAACAAAAGCTAAGAAAAATGCACCCGCAAGTTGCATTGTTGGTTAAAGCTAAACTCAAAAAGTTATTGGATGTAGGTTTAATCAGGTCAATTGACTATGTTGAATGGATATCCAACATCATCCCTATCACCAAGTATACTGAATAGATTCACGTATGCACAGACATTCAAGACCTCAATAAAGCATGCCCTAAAGATGATTTTCCTTTGTTGAACATTGACATCATTGTGGACCTTATAGCTGGATATGAGATGTTGTCCCTTATGGATGGTTTTTTTCTGGTTATAATCAGATCCGTATTTCCCCTGAAGACCAACACAAACTACTTTTACATTCCCTTGGGGTACATATTGTTGGACTATAATGTCATTTGGTCTTAAAAATGCAGGCGCTACATATCAAAGGGCAATGACAACAATATTCCACGACATGATAAACACACTAATAGAGGACTATGTGGATGACCTTTTGGAAAAATCATTGACAAGAAAAGGCCATCTTTCAGTATTAGACAAAGTTTTCAAGAGGCTGGAAGAATATAAGGTCTGGTTGAACCCAAAAAAGTGTGTTTTTGGTGTAACATCAGGCAAGTTATTGGGATACATAGTCTCCTGTAGAGGCATTGAAGTTGACCTTGCTAAAGTCAAAGCTATATTGGATATGCCTCCTCCTAAGGGAATTAGTGACCTAAGAACACTACAAGGCAGGCTTCAATCTATCAGACGGTTCATTGCTCAACTCGCAGATAGGTGCCAACCATTCCAGTATCTCCTACACAAAGGTATCCCCTTTGTGTGGATAGACAAATGCCAAGAGGCATTCAACTAGATCAAACAATACTTATTGTCACCTCTAGTTCTCATGCCTCCTATTCAAGGAAAACCATTAATTTTGTACATCTCTGCAACTACTTCGGCAATGGGGGCATTACTAGCACATAATGACTATGAAGAAAAAGAAAGAGTCATATATTATATCAGTAGAACATTGGTGGGGTATGATCTAAATTACACACCCATTGAACGTGCTTGTTTGGTAGTGGTATTCACAGCCCAAAAAATAATGCATTACATGTTAAACCATAAGACATACTTGGTAGCCAAGATTGATCCCTTGAAGTACCTCTTGAGCCAAGCAGCATTGATAGGACGTTTAGCAAAATGGGTCATGATCCTTAGTGAATATGATATTCAATATGCTAAGAGAAAATCCATCAAAGGACAAGTAATAGCAGACTAGCTCACAGATGCACCAATACCAGATAATCATCCTCTTACAATAGATTTTCCAGATGAGTTTGTATTTCACGCAGAATCTCAATAGCCTTGGAAATTATACTTTGATGGATCTCATACTAATCATGGATCAGAAGCTGGAATATTATTCATTACTCCACAAGGAGACTCCATCCCAAGGTCATTCTGCATGGCATTTCCATGCACTAATAACATGGCAAAGTATGAAGCACTACCATAAGACTCTCGAATGGCTAATTAAGTGGAAAATCGAATTTGCGTGTCCTCGACGCATTCTCACTCAAGCTTATCAACCAAGTCAATGATGAGTGAAGGAAAACCAAAGATGAGAAGCCACTTATAAATAGATGGTTGATAGTTTTCCATATTTTCATAGTTTATCCTTTGAATTGATTCCTTAAGAACACAAAAAGCATCGACGCTTATGACAACAATTGGATTTTGCTTGATATTCCCAAAGAATGTCCCATAATTTGAGTTTTGGTTGAGCAGCTATTGGTTCCCTCGCTATGATGTCCCTGCTAAATTTGAAATGGTCTGTGAGCTTGTTGGTTCCAGTCTCAGTATGACATTTTTACTACCTCCATTCACGTATCCTTCCTCAAACCTTCTAATAACCAAAGAAAGTCCTTTTATCCTCAAAGCGCCATTATACCATCATTAGTGACACCCTTTACCAGCGTAGCTTCGACAATACCCTTCTCCATTGTCATGACACCAATGAAGAAAAAGTGACCTTATAGGAAGTACAAGAGGGTATATGTGGGTCCCATTTGAGTGGCCCAACCTTAGCTAAAAAGATTACGAGACTTGGTTACTATTGGCCGACACTAGAAAAGGATGCACTGGAATTTGTAAGAACATGTCGCCAATGTTAGATTCATAGTGATTTGATTCATGTTCTAGCACAAGAGTTGAGGCTGATCACTTCTCCCTAGCCTTTCACACAATGGGGACTTGATCTCATGGGAAAAATTCACCCTAAATCCTTCAATGGACACAAATTCATTATCACTGCCATTGAGTATTTTACTAAGTGAATAGAAGCCATCCCTCTCACTTACATTACTGGAAAATAGATCTCCAAGTTCATCCTCAATTACATCATTTGTTAGTATGGAATTCCACAATCCATCATAATGGATAATGGTTGTCCCTACAAAAATTAGGAGGTCCATGAATTATGCCAATGTTTCCATATTAGTCACCACTTTTCCACACCTTATTACCCATAGGGAAATGGTAAAGCTAAGGCATCTAATAAAACCATTATCAAAATTCTTAAAAAGATTGTCAATGACGTTGGCCATGACTGGCACAGACCACCCCACCCGACGGTGCATACCATGAGTATCCAGATTCTACCAAAGGCTACTCCTTCCTTTGTCTTTGGAGTCGAAGCAATCTTGCCCAAAGAGGTCAAAATTCCATCTTTGCGAGTCTCCATGAAAAGCGTCATCACTGATGAAGAATACAAACAGAAAAGATTGCATGAGTTAGAAATGCTAGATGAACGCAAACACAATGCATTGAATCATTTACAAGCATACCAAAATCGTCTTTGCAGAAGCTATAACAAAAGGGTGATGAATTGACAGTTTGACATTGGCGACCTAGTTCTCATGCAGAATCTCAAGAATCAGTCAGATAGGGAGAAGCCAGGAAAATTTGAGCCCAATTGGTTGGGCCCTTACATCGTCATAGCATCATTTGGTTCTGGAGCATATTAGTTAACTACTTTTGAAGGCAAACAATTGACAGAGCCAATCAACAGTCTACATTTTCCCAAATTCTATGCATAGCATCAGAAAGCCTGTCCGAAAACCAGAAAAAATTAAAAAAAAATTGAAAAATGCAAAAAAACGTCACCTTGATGAAAACCTGGCAAACAGGCGTCCTGGTGACATAAAAAAAAAATGACAAAAATAAAGAGAAATAATTTGTCCAATAGTGAAAACCCGGTAAACATGCACTTTCGATAAGTACCATGGTGAAAACCTGGCAAACAGGCGCCATGTGTAGTCAGTCATTGTTGTGCCATCTATTGTCACTCTATCTACCTTTGTCCCTAATAAACATACTCTTTTCTGACATTTGTCATAACACTTCACCCTAATATCATGACATTCTTGTCCATGGCTGACAATGG
>VDFB02104926.1:24323-44530 GCA_007258455.2 Sequoia sempervirens | reverse complement strand
TTGATGTTATTTGAACTTGTATTGCATAATTTTCTAAGTACAAAGGTCTGAAGTTGTTGGCAGCCATGAGAGCACTTTGTTGAAGTCTTTTGGTAGTTGAAATTCAGTCATTGTATCATCTTTGCAAATTGAAATTGTAATCAGACTTTCATATCAGCAATATTCAGTTTTCAAACTTTAATACATTGAAGTATGTTTGCCAAGTGTTTGACAAATTGTCATTTGGCTGTAGGTTCTCATTTTGGCATAAATATTATTATTAATTTGCATACCAAGTGTTTGTGTTAATGAAACTTGGTTATAGTTGCACATATGCCATCTTAGGTTGCATCCAAAGTGTTTGTCATAATTCCTAGTTGCTGTAGCTGCATACTACAAGTGGTTTCAATCATATATATGCATCAAAAATACATAAAAACAATTGCATTTCATTTTGGGAATGTTCGTAGTTGTCATTTGCAATCATTGGTACCATTGTAAAAATTCAAAGGAACATCATTGGCAACAAGGAAAGTTAAAATTAAGCAATCGGGAGTTCTTATCAGCCTATATCAGCTTGCACACCAACTGTTTGATAAAATTCCAAAGGCAACAAGTGAAGAGTTTTGAGTCATAGCATCTTAAGTGTGAACATTGCCATTTTGGTCTATCCCTCTCCTTTAGGGTGAAAAGCCCTAGAAGTGTTAGAGGTCTCATAGCAACCAAAATCTTTGTTCCCCTTTTGGTGAACCTGACGATATTCCTTGAGTTTAGATTCAGCAAGTTAAGGCTATATTCTTCAAGGGATATTACAGTGGTATCAACATGGTTTCCTGCCATCCTGTTGGGAGAACAGAAAATTAGTGTTGCCACAATGGATTTCAGTGGATATTCTGAACAGTTCAAGAGGGAATGTGAACACGACGCTTCCTTATTCCGTGCAAAATATTAGAGCATGTCAGATGAGTTTAAGAACGATGTTTCTTTTGATTGCTACTTGAATTGTGTGTTGATTATGAAACTTGGAAAATTGGGTGTGGTCAACTACATCGAGAAAATGATTAAAAGCGAAGCAGAACATGCCTTGGGTGAAGTATCTAGAAACCTCTACAATGAATTTTCAGCAGTTAGTGACCAGCATACAACTGATCCTATGTAGAACATAATGGACAAAGGTGATGAGCAAGAGATGCCTTATTTTGGTTTACAGGTTTCATCTTCTCTTCAGGAGGATAGCATGCCATCATTCGATGTTTCATTTGAGTAGGATGATGATGAATACATGGAGCAGCCTGAGTCCTCTTGTACTTGGACACCAATTCAGGACACTAATGATTTGATAGATGGAATTGGTGTTGACCTACTTCCAAATCAGCATGAAAACATACAAGACTTTGCAAAAAAAGAATTTCAGGCACAATTAGAAGCTTCTCCATGTGAAAGAAAAGCTAGTCATACACCTCATAGTTCGCACAATTTGAGGAACCAGTTGAAGGTGAATGTGGATGGGATTGTGGCAGCATTATCTCATCACGATAAAATGCACAAATTGATTGAGAATCATCTTTGGAGGGTTCAGTTAGAAGGAAGACAAAAGGGAATTGATGCAAAGTCTTCTCATGATCTACAGACAATCTAATAAGGTATGGGAACTATGAAAATAAACTATTTACACCTTCTTTCAGATCGGGATCACCTTCTCACCCTTGTTGAGGTCTATTCAGATGCTTTGAGAAGGAAAAAAGATGAGGTAGATAAACTCTCTCACGAGCTTATGGTTACTATTGATTCCTTGAGGAGTTATTAGCTGGCCCTTCAGGAATCAGAGACTCGTGTTGATGAGCTTTGCTTAGAATTGAGTTTAGTTCGGGATTCAACATGCATAGCAGAGACTCAGTCATGTATGGCAACTCGTACACAGGAGGAGGATGGCAGTGTGAGATCACCTAGTGTTCACACTCAGGATACAGGTGCTGTGTCAGATGGTGGTATAGACACATCAATGTCGGTTGCGGATTCAGGTGTCAGTAGAGATTTGAGTACTGGTCTCTTCTTCGGTACTCTGGAGGTTGACATTGGTCAGTTGTATCAGAAGGAGATGATTCCTTCTAGGACTTGCATGTTGGGTTTTGGTAATGATCCAACACCTTGCCACGCAGTAGATGGCATTCATGATGAAGGTGAGACAGGATGCTTGCAGTTGTTTTCTTAGAAAGATCTTGATGATGTTGTTGCAAGGCCAATTCATCCTATTATGAGTTGTGAACCTTCTTCCGAGGATGGTGGTATTGGATGGAATACACCTGATCATTCGGGTATTCCATTAGCACAGTCAGGGGAGTTTCACCTCGATTGCATCTTGAGGTGCGCTCGTCGGTTTGTTTTCAGCCCACTTGTATAGGACTTGACTATGTTATTGTTGGCGCAAAGAGGTGGGTTGAATATGTGGTATTCAGGTTCACTCTGGTGTTACACATTTCCGTTTTCTGGTGACGAGTCCAAGTTTGGTGAGTCTTCTACTTTGTTCTCTCGCTGATTACTTAGAGACTTGCAACATTTTGGTGTTAGGGGTATCAAAGTGGCACAACGGAAAGCGCTAGGTGTTGGCTTTCCAACAACATGGATGCATAGGGTACATCACGGCAGTATGGCAGAGTTCACTGATCAGCAGTTGGCAGAGATCCCTGTGCACAATTTATATAGGGATGATTTTCAGATTTGGGATTTAGGTGGAAGAGAGTTTTCTTTGCAGCCGAGATTGTTTGGGGACAAGCAATTTCAGGGAGGGCGGACTGAAATGTTCCCATCGTTGTGAGCATCAGTTTTCAGAGGGTTTAGCCTATTCCTGACTCTTGTAGGCTAAGGAGCTTGATTAGAGGGTCTTTTGGAGGTAGTTACCTAGTTAGATGATGGGTTCCATTTCCTGGATTCAGTTGGATTGGAGAAATAAAGGAGAATAATTAAATTAATTATTTGTAAGGTTACTAATTAAATAACTGTTATAAAGTGACCTTGTATTTAATTAATCTAATAAAGTGACTTAAATAAAATATTATATCATAAAGTCACTAAAATAAAATAAAATAATATTATTTTAATATTATTTTCTAGAAGCTTCTTGAAGATGGATTGAAAAAGTATAAAGGAATTTCAAGCCAAGCTTCTTTCATCCAAGAATTGACATTTGAATTTGAAGAACTTGTTTGGTGAAGGAGCTAGCTAGGGTTTCTACCATTTTTAGCCATTGGGAACGAAAACTCTCATTGGTTATGCAATTTTGAGGCTGTGAAATATCAGCTGAATTATTGCTAATTGAGTGGGCTTTATTTCAGAAGTCCAATTTGTGCTACATTGGAGGATATACAAATTTTTCATTAGAGTTTATTTTCAGTCATTGGAGGGTTTCAATCTGCATACTTATACTCAGATTTGGTTCATATTAGCACATCCTTGCATCTGAATTTTGTGGGCATTGGCTCAAACTCTTCGTGGTTGCTTGGAGATCATTTTAGGAACAAATTAGAGGTGTTTCTAGTAGGTTGTTATTTATTTCTGAAGTCTGATACACAGCAGTAGGGGCGCCATTGGCATAATATTTATGCTCATATCTCATCATTGAAGCATCCTATGGTTTTGGGCATTGTTGCATTTTGATCCCTCTGTCCTATCGATCATTTCAGGTGCCAAGAAGTGGAGTTTATTGCTGCATTTATTTATCTAAAATATTGCCAGGCAAGGGTAGGGCGGCTTCACCAAGGAGGGGCGATTTCATGCTTGGAAGGCTTAAAAAATTCCAAGAAAAAATCAGAGGTCTTCTTCATTCATTTTCTTGATGATTCACACTTCAAAAATCAAGTTCTTTGATGTTATTTGAACTTGTATTGCATAATTTTCTGAGTACAAAGGTCTGAAGTTGTTGGCAGCCATGAGAGCACTTTTTTGAAGTCTTTTGGTAGTTGAAATTCAGTCATTGTATCATTTTTGCAAATTGAAATTGTAATCAGACTTTCATATTAGCAATATTCAGTTTTCAGACTTTAATACATTGAAGTATGTTTGCCAAGTGTTTAACAAATTGTCATTTGGCTGTAGGTTCTCATTTTGGAATAAATATTATTATTAGTTTGCATACCAAGTGTTTGTGTTAATGTAACTTGGTTATAGTTGCACATATGCCATTTTAGGTTGCATCCAAAGTGTTTGTCATAATTCCTAGTTGCTGTAGCTGCATACTACAAGTAGTTTTAGTCATCTATATGCATCAAAAATATATAAAAACAATTGCATTTCATCTTGGGAACGTTCATAGTTGTCATTTGCAATCATTGGTACCATTGTAAACATTCAAAGGAACATCATTGGCAACTAGGAAAGACAAAATTAAGCAATCAGGAGTTCTTATCAGTCTATATCAGCTTGCACACCAACTGTTTGATAAAATTCCAAAGGCAGCAAGTGAAGAGTTTTGAGTCCGAGCATCTTAAATGTGAACATTGCCATTTTGGTCTATCCTCCTTAGTGAAAACCCTAGAAGTGTTCCCGATGATATTCATTGAGCCTCTAATCAACATTTTGAGGTCGTAATTGGCTTAGGAATACTATATTTTGTATACCTTGAAGCACCATTAGTCTCCCTTGATTATATAGGAAATCATTTTTTTTACTCACAATAAAAATTTTCTTTGTGCTTTATAAATTAGTCCATTCCTAAAATCATATTATTTGACCTTAACTTGTGATCCATAAGTTTACCTTATTATTTATACTTATTAGGTTAATATCTAATTCCTTTAGACATAAATCTTATTTTGAGTATAATTACTAGACCCAAACTCTACCTCCATCTCTTCTCTAATTAGAGTGTCATGTCTAACATCACATCTACTTAACACATTAGAAGATAAAATACTATTAGTTGTTTCTATTAGGATTTCCATCCAAGATCATAATAGAAAAAGCCTTGTCCTTCCACGAAAAATACTTGCACACAATGAGCCTAATTCACATTATCAAATCTATTTTGATAAAATATTTGATTAAAATGTACAATTTATGGCCTTGCATATATATGACAAGGAAGAGGAAATCCACATATCATGTGGGATTGACAAGTGCCTCAAATTATGTGACACAAATAAGTAGACACACGGTCCTATAGGTGCCAATCTCTAAATCAACACTGAATGTGCAAACCAAGTCTAACCTATTTGACCAAGTCATCAACCTTGGTGACAAGTGCTAAATTACTACAAAAGTGACCTTTGAGGTGAGATAGAAAGTCCCCCAACCTCAAAAGGTATGCACATGAGGTTTACCAAACAACTAGGCAACCCTTAGAGGCCTAAAAGGTTGCACATTCAGTTAGACAAGATGTTATCTAACTTCATCAACCTAAGTACACTTAAGCTATAGTGAATAGATAAATTATTCACTCTTAACACCCCCTTTAACTGATACTTGGGGAGATCACAAAAGTGTAATAGGTACAAAGAAATGGGTCCCATTTATGAGGCTGGTAAGGTACCCATGTACAATGATTTCAATGATGATCTCTCATAAATAGAGAAAGATAAAAAACCTAGTGGGAAAAACAATCCTCCAAAAGAGAGAAAAGAAGAAGGATAAGACCTCTTGAAAAGGATGCCCCATGAACTTAGGAACATGATGAAGAATTCCTGAAGCATGTCAAATTTGTAAACTCTATCAAAGATGAACTAGTGTTTGGAGGAATCAACAACCTCAAGAAATGTATCTATAATATAAGAGATAAAAACACTACGAGGAACATATGGAACACTACTCAACCATAAATACATAGATGCCTCGGGTTGATGCAAGAAGAAGTTGGGTCTACAAAATCTCAAAAAGTGGAAGTGTTTTTCTATTTTTCAAAAAATTTCACACTTGACTGAAAAATTTGAAGCACTTACACATTAAATCTTGAAAAATGTTATTAACTGGAAATTTAGTATTTTGAATCTAGTTTACAAATATGTAATTTATTTCAATACCCAAATGATACAAATTAAATTTTAAAAGGCATGTATAACCACCGCTTTTTAAAAGTCATTTTTTTTTACCATACCATGCACGTGTATGGACACCACTTTTTGACCTACATAAAAGTATTTTTGTAATTCCTTTTGGGAAAAGATATGTAACAACCTGAAGATTAATGAGGATTTTTTCTGCATTCTAAAAAAAAAAAATTATTGGCCCCTAATTTTTGTTTTAAAAATCAACGCGGTATGAACAACATAATTGACCTAAAACTAAACAATTTTGACTTTTTTCTATTGTGTAGAAATTTTCTAAAGATTGAAGTCATATATATTTTTTTTGCAAAAAATTAACAAATAAAAGGTTATTAAAAAACAAAAAGAGCTTGAAATTTCAAGTTTATGGAATCGTTTTCTTAGAAATTAATTAAAAAATAGAAAACATAATCAAATATTTAAAATAATTATATATTTGAAAACTAGACATCATGATCTATAATGGGTTTTAATTTCATAGATTAATTCTAAAAAAAGTCCATCAGCTATATTGCCAAAGTTAGATTTCTTTTGAATCAGCCTCTTAATATTTTCGCTGTGGTTCAAAGGCAAAGGATTAGGTTGCCAAGCCTTCTTAGGAGCCTTAAAACCCCAAAAAATGAGTGGCTTGAAATTCCTGATTTTTCTCTTAACATGGGTACCTACTTTAAAAACAAGCTGCTTCTAAAAAATAGAATGAGTACCCATTTTAAAGCAATCCACCTATTCTATTTTAGATGAAAGTACCATTTAAAATGTCTAGTTCTATTTTGAGAACTAGTATCTACTCTTAAGGCTCGAAGTTCTCGCTCCTAAATGGGTACCTATTCCTACATTTTTTACTAAACTTGCCCTCTTCATGGACCTAACTTGTACTTCTTTACCCTCCTTAGTTGAAAATATAGATAGTACTATGATTCTAGAGTATGATTAATAAATACACGAAAGGACATGTGTACACTACTAAAATATGCATCATGGTGCTCTACAAAAGTACTAGAATCTCACAAAATATGATCTACTAAAATAATCCCCCATACAAGAGATAAAGATAAAAGGTCTATGAGACCTCCCAAAGTAGAAGGTTCCTCCATTGCTCCATTGAAATAATAATTCGCGTAAAACTGTCATAATAGTTTCTAAATCTACCAACATAGTTTTAGTGTCATAAATTTTCAACCTTAACAATTTCACACTATGTAAATGACACCCTCCTAAGTGCATGTACCAAATTATGGTTATATCTTCACCCATTTAATTGTTGTTTTCAATAAATTGAGTTAAATTTAGGAAATTGAATTAAATATTTATTTAAAAAAAAAACTTAAGTAGAGCTAAAAATGCTTGGACTAGGGCACCCAACGTCCCTATCCCTCCTAATTAGGCCCAAAATTTAAAGTGTTACTATTGGCCTCAATATGCTAAATAATTCAAATTCCTTTGTCAGCTTGTCATAATGGTTAAAGTGAAATATGTTAAAACTCATAAATATAGGTCTTTCCCTCTATTTGAACATCTAAGAAAAACTAAGCAACTTTGAATATCTCTAACATCCTAAAGGAAATAAATGCAATTTCAAGAAAGGATAAGAAAAATAGATCTACAACACAATTACAGTCATTGACAAGTCTGCAACGCATTAGTAAATTCATGAACTACACATTGTAAAATATTTTATGTTATATGTTTATTACTATTATAAGAACCAACACTTGTAGGATCTCTAAAAATCCTCCAATTTATAACATTCTATTCCACAATCCATGATGTAAAAATTTCCACACAATTTATCTAGAAATCTTGAATACTTATCTTCCAATTTCTACTTGTATGTGATTTGCATGTTGGCTTTAGTACAACAAGGATGAAAATCTGAGTGGTAAGTTATAACTATGTTATTTATCATTTATGTTTATTTGTTTGCCTCTACTCTCCACAATGTCAAATTTATATAATTATTATCATAGCTGTTTGTGGAGGTGAAAACACCAAAAAAAGGTTTGACCAAGACAAGCCCCTATATGACACAACTCTTCACCCATTTATCCTCCTTGTAAGTTATAGGTTTGAAGTGGACTCAAGTGGATTTGCAATATCAAGGCTTCAAAACCCAAGTTCAAGCATTCAAACACCTTTCATCATCAATTTAGGGCAAGTTGATTATTCATAAGTTGTTCGACTTTGAACTTGGGTTTTCATATTAGCTAGAGACTTGTAGACACAATTTTACTTGTTCCAGCTTTCAAACCCTAAAATTAGTACTTCTGGACCAAGTTGCTGAATGCCCTTGTCTTATCAAATTTGCACCAAATTTGAATGCCAAATTCTACTCTACCTAGACTTTCCATTTTTTCTTTTTTGTTCTGTCTTTCTATTATGTGTTTTCCATATTTTGTAATAGTTCTTAAATTTAGTGTTAATTCACCTAGTTTAGCAAATTTTCCAATCAAACATCACATCCCAACAACCACCAAAAAAAGGGGACCAAAACCCTGACCAATTGTTTGGATCTTTCTTAAGGACAATAGCCTAATAGTTTCTCTTTGTTAGTATTGTGTCCCTCAATGTTTATGGTGGAATGCATGATTTAGGTTAAATACTTAAGGGTAAAAGTACAAAGTTGTATCACACTTTTGGCCAACTTATCAGACAAGTGAATTTTAGTTTTTATAACTAAAAATCAATTTTGGTCAAACATATGATCTAGTAAGGTTCATTATAGATAAGTTAAATACTACTGCAAATTTTCAAACTAAAATTGTTGGCTAAATGCATATGTAGCCCCACTTTGAGGCCAATTTACTAAAAAACCACAATTATTTGAAATTTTTAACATTTCAACAACTCCTACTCATATAAATAATATTTTTTTAAAATGTAAAAGTACCATTTTGTAGATCCATAAGTGTAGTTTTAAAATATATATTTATTTTAATAGTTCAATTATTATTTTTATTTTATTTTTATTTTTTTACTAAAAGTAGGTTATCAGCACAAAAAAATTAGGTTGATTATCATTCCAAGAAAAATACTAAAACTTAGTGTAAAAAAAATAAAAAAAATATGATGCCCTAGATAAAAGAATCAAGATTAAGATAGCATAATTTTTTTTCTATTTTAGATAAATATTTAATATAAAAAGTTGATGTCGACTGAAACAACCATATTTTAATTCACATACATTTAAATATTTATTTAAAAATATATATTTATTAAAATTATAAAAAATATATCTATGTCCTAAAGTTTACAGCTATAAATATACCAAAAATTTGAAGGAAAAAAGAAAAAAAATTACTATATAAAGCTTGACGCCTCATGTAACATCATTTTTCAACATTTTATTAGCAACTAAATTATAGTGTTAATTTATAAAAAAAATATATTCAAATTTTTTTTAATTTTTCAAAAAATACAAACATAAAATATACTAAAAAATATACATTTTATTAGTTTACATCATTTCAAAATTCAAAACATATATGCCACTTTCTAGTGATTTGAGTTTAAAAGTTAGATCAATGTTGGTCGCTTCCTTTATAAAAGTGTGACACAACTTTTTACTTTTACCCTTACCTTATACATCATATTTCACTATCCCACAATATTATTGAGTTATCCATGAAAGGAACCTTGAAAATTTATAAGGGAAGTTTGGTTATTTACTTCAAGCTTGACCACAACTACATAAATTTGTGTAATTGGATTGGTATTCTAATCTACATCCTTGGGACAATCTCTCCTAAAGTGATTACCTCCATGAATCCAACATCATATTTTGAGACACATCCATTTTATTTCCTTTTCCTTGAAGAGATTCTAGGACTATCCATAGACTTAGAAAGATATTTCCATCTTTCTTCATCACTTTTTGAAGGTGTTGTCCTAGAATTTCTTTTTTCACCTTGGTTTCTATTAATATTTTTTGGGTTTATTCACCTTGGATTGTCCTAAACCATCTCATATTCTCAGTATATAGATATAAAAAGAGGACATAATCAAAAACTATTTACCAAAAAAATTGATACCAAAGCCATGGTATCATGCAAAAACCTCATTCTTACAATGAAGAGCATATTCTAAGAATAATTAATGCATAATAAACTTACATAAACATCACATGGACACGATCAAGGCCCCTAAAATAGTAATAATAATTGCAAATGCATCTTTGGTGTCATAAATCCCAAGACTTACATCCTCAAGCTTAGTGCACTCCAAAATGGAGTGGTCAAGTCATGTAGGTCTCATGTTTCATACAATATTTTCCACATCTCAATCATAAAGCTTAGAATTGGGAAAGTGCATTTAGCAAGTCAATAGTGAACCATAACCACCACCCATTGTGCCCCACCTTCTTCATGAATGCATATAACAACTAATGCTAATATTTTTGATGAATTTAAATTTAAATTTAATTTTCAATTACACCCTTAGTATCCAAGGACACTTTGCAAGGGTGTTGGAGACAAATAAATTTTATATAGAATTGTAAGGTGAATAACATCTTAATCTTAGTACTTAAGTTGTGCAAAAATTCGTAAATTGGTAAAGTAGATGAATTGGATAAACAAATTGACTTATATATGGAGAAAATATTGAGCAATTTAACAACTCTAATTGTTTTCATTGGTCCCATGGCCAACTATCCATTATTTATTTCAGTTATGCCACCCTACCACCCATTTCTAGCTATGGTAGGGCCTCCCACCCCTTTATAGTGCCCCTCCTTGCCAAGCTTGGATCCCCCTCTCTATTTCATACCACTTGGGGTAGGACGGCTTTGAACCCACTTGACCCCTACCACTTTACGGGGAGTAAATAACTCTTGTAATTGGTTTGTTGAAGATGTATTCATTAGAAGAACATAACTCTTGTAATTCAATAGATTCCTTAAAGGTTTTTCTAAATACTATTTGATTCTTGTTGAGATTTAAATGTCAAAATCTGATCAATATAAGCATCTTCTAACAATCAAATTTCTCCCAATCCATTCTCATGGAAATAGATTTAGGTTTTCAAAAAGATTTAGCTTTCATAAATATAGATTTGAACCTAAATAAAACATACAATCAATTTATATGTTCTGAAACATTTATTTGATAACATTTTCAAAATTTAATATTTTACTACAAATGATTTACTATTTTTATTTCAGTTTATATCAAAAATTACTTATTTATTTAATTGACCTAAATATATGTAAAAAATAAAGTTGTGATCTATCAATCATAAAAGATATTTTGAACACTCCTTTATACCAGTTATTATCCTCCTAAATCACAATAACCATTCTCACCTATTACAGGTACTAATATTTAAATTGTAAAATCTGCTCAAAACATCTATGCAACTTTTAAGCTTAAACAAAATGGACTACTTATGGTTTTATGTATTGGAAACTTTTAAGGGCATTATTTTGAATCTTTTAAATTTCATATAAACACGAGAAGAGGGGAAATATTTTATGATATATATACGAGAGTCTTTGGCAACTAGTCTTCACTAGTGTTTTTATCCATGCATGCTCATGATCTATCTCCAATTTATTGTGCGGTGAAATGTCAGAAAAAATCCTTCCAATGGATCAGACCGACACCACTACAGGTTCAGGCACAAACGAGTTCTCTCAACCCAGGTGAGATGCATTTTATTTGAACGTTGCTCTCTTTCTCCACGAAAAGAATCTGACATTAATACTCATTCATTATTTCAATTAACAGTGAGCACGGACAGGAGTTTTTGGCTAAAGATGTATTTCTCAGTCACAGCGGTAAGCAGAAAAATTTTGTTAGACAGCTTGACAGAGACCTGACAAACCAAGGCGTGTCCTGCTTCTTTGATGAAGATCATGAAAGCTTGCCAATGGGGGAACCTTTCCCCCCTCGTATATTTAAGGCCGTTGAGACATGCAAAGTAGCAGTTTTGCTTCTGTCTAAGGATTTCCTCGAAACAAAGTGGCCCATGCTAGAACTCTCTGCTTTCGTGAAAGCGAGAGACATAAGCCGTACAAATCCCAATCTCAAAATCTTACCCCTGTTCTACGTAATTCCACCGGATGCTCTTGATAAGACCGAGGAAAACGACAAAAAATGGAAACAGTTAAAGATATCCCGAGAAACGCCAGCCGAATGGCATGAAGCTTTGAAAACAATACGGCCAATTAATGGGTTACTATTCAATGAAGGTGGCAATGAAGTGGAGTTCAGGGAGAAAATTGCGAAAGAAATGTGGCGCCTACTTCCAACACCATCACCAAGGTATCATCTCCGTGGTATGCAAGGAGAAGCACGAATGTGCAAGGTGAAAACACATCACTACATCCTTTTTATTTTGTTGTACAGTCACACATATATAGATACGCTTTATGTATTTATTATATTTATTGGTTGCAGGAGGTCACAAATTTCTTCAACGTAGTTCAGCCCAACAAAAAGAGAATCCGTATTGCAGGATTGCATGGAATAGCAGGCCACGGGAAAACTACACTCGGCAAGGCATTCTGCAACTTTAAATTGGGAGACTTTGAAGGTAAAGTATGCCATCTGGAATTTTCTAGAGGCGATCCATTCGAAAGAACAAAACTTGCCCTGCAGTATCTCACTCACCGCCCTCAATCGTATGTCCAAACATTGACAAGCCAAGATCAGGTGAGCAATTTCATAAGTGACAATTTGGGCGTTTTTTTTGTTTGCACTCTATCAAATTATGATGTTTTTTTAATAAGATTCAACTGCAAAAACGATCCCTATTTGATCTAGTTTTGTTTCGTAGCCGTTCTTCCTTTTCATATAGAATTCTTTTTACAACTCCAGTGTTATGTAAATGACTCTAAACAAAGACTCGTGAACAAGATGTCTAAGTATTCCGCATTTTGTAATGTATCTTACAGGCACAAGTTGAGTTGTATAGAAGAGTGAAGGACAAAAGGGTATTGTTGGTTCTGGACAATATCACAGAAGAAAGTATAGACGAAGTGGCGTCTTATCTTGAGGCAGACTTGGGAGAAAACAGCTGGATTCTTTTGAGCGCTCGGAGTGGAGATGTTCTAGAAAAGCATTTCAATATAGATAAGCAGTCACGCATGCGCGCCCCAAGGCTCAAAGAGGAAGAGGCCATAGCCATCTTGTTGGAAAGGGCATTTCAAGGAGAGCCAAAGTTAGAGGCAGCGGATAGGCGTTTTGCTTTGAACTGTGCGAACAGATGTTTATTCAAAGAGACCAGTTGTGATAATGATCCGAGGGCTCGAACATATCATCCGTTGGCCTTAAAAGCTTTTGGCGGCTACCTCCTGAGTAAATACGGCTTGAATTTGTCAAAATGGGTTGATAAGATGGATGGGATGGTAGACAGAGCCGGTGGTGGTTTGGATGAAGTGTTTGTTGTGCTGGGCAAAGCTTTTGATAACATGCCTCCCAAATACCGTACCATATTCATGCTTCTCACCGTATATATGCTGCCCAATATGTCTCTCGAGAAAGTTACCGACTGGATGGCAATAAATTGCAACGAAAATATCTCGTCTATTGAAAAAGCGGTGAGTTGAATAATTGCTTTTAAACGCTTTTTGTTTGTGATTCAGGCTTTTTAATTGAAAAACCACTGAATGCTTAATTTATATGTGGTTACAGGTTGAGTATCTCCGTAAGAAGGCTTTTATTGAAGAATTTAAGCCTGAGATCCGCATACACGATCTATATATTGAGTTCGCTCAAAGCAAAGCAAATAAAATGGAGAGATGGCTGTGGTGGAAGGAGGAGGACGACCAATGTAGTACACGTGGATTGATTGCACAAGATAAAGAAGGGTTTGAATTAGCTAAGTTGGAGCAATGCATGTATCGAAGGATCGCCCCGAAGTACCTTGGAAATCTATTTGTTCTACAGCTTGTAGATTTGAAGAATATGAGCAACCTTGACTTGGGCCCGATGGACAGTCTCAGAAGTATCACATTACGCGATTGCAAATTACTGGCAGCACTTGATGGGATGGAAAAGTTGCTAGATCTGGCGTGGCTTCAAATAAGAGGGGTACATCCAGAGTTTAAACTTCCCGAGCTAAGCAGCTTCGAAGGGTTACAACATCTTGAACTGGATATTGCAGGCAACCAGGTGGTTCATCAGCTGGGAGATCTTACCCATTGTTCTCGTCTCAGAGAGATTATTGTTCACTGTCCGTCTCTCTCCGAGTTTCCAAGGTTAGAGGGTATGCAGCATTTGGAGAAAGTGGAATTTAGTTTGTGTGATAAAGTGGAGGGGCCCCTCGACTGTACAAATTGTGAGAAGCTTCAAACTATTGTCGTCAACCTTTGCTGCCAGATGGCTGCCTCGCCGATCGCGGCTGGATGTAAGAAACTATCCAAGCTCGTTTTGTCGGAATGTGATGCAGTGACGGCTTGTCCAGACGTAGATGTGCCGAGTGCTTTAAAGACACTAGAGTTGTTCATTTCATCGAAAACTGCTTCGGCGCCTAAAAATTTAGAGTCTTGCTGTGAACTGGAAAATCTTCAACTATGGAATATGGAGGAACTAAAGGAACTTGCGAGTTTCAAAAGATTATCAAATTTGACTGTGCTCAAACTTGGCAAGTGTGGTATAAAGGAGCCACCGGATCTTACAGGTTGTGGCAGGTTGGAGGATGTTTACTTTTTCACACTTAAAAATTTAGAGAGGTTTCCCAGCTTCTCATCACTAAGGGAGTTGAAGAAATTAAGTTTATGTAATTGCATTAGTGTTCGAGATCCTCCCGATATCGAGGGATGCCATCAACTACAGGTGTTTCATCTGCTATACAATGATAATATGAAAGGACTTTCAAAGATGGATAAGTGTGCACAATTAGAGGAAATCAGAGTGAGCTGGCATTGTAAGAGTGCGGTCACTTATGAGGGAATTGATCCCGACTGTTGTCAAGTCGATGACGATCTTGAGTCTTGTCTGGAGCACTTTAAAGACGAGAAGTTCGGGAAGATCAATGATGTAAGCATGCCGTATGCATTGAAACAGTGGGAGTGGCTGAAGGGCAAGACACTGCTAGTGAAACGGTATTTCCGTGGAGTGAAGCTCTACTACTCGCTCACAGCTCCCTATGAAGATGGTCCATCAAAGTACTGCAGGAAAAGAATAGTTACTCTCAAAATGATAAATGGCGAAGTGACGCCTATCACGACGACGGACAGAGACTCTCAAAAGGGTGATTGGTTTTATAAAGTGAAAGGGTATTTTGCTGCCAAAAGGTTAATGCGCGTGCAAGTGTCGCCTCAGGTACGGTTTTAATACCAGCGTTAAATGGTTTATATATGAAAAAAGATAGACGCAGATTATTCTTATAATTTTAAAATTAAAATACACAACGTTGCACTTTGTATTCCATTGCTTCTAAAAACTTTCACATATAGAGAAAAATTGTGTTTATATTTATTTTATAATGGTAGAATCTACTTAAATTATTTTATTCAGTTGTAAATTCATTTTTTTTTTTTTTTTTAAAATTTAAAATTCTACATTTATATTTTTATTAATCTTTTTATTAGTTATTATAAGTTGATTTAATACATATGTACATATTGATTTGTACCGTATGGTGTTGTATTTAAAGATATTTATTTATTTATTTAAAATTATGTTCAAGATGTTCAAAATGAAATAGAAGATTCATAAAATAACATTTATTTCAAAGTATTGCACCAACATACATCATTCTTTGTCCTCAATCATTGTAATGAAACTATATAATCAATCATCCTAAAGGATTGACTTAGGAGAATGCACACAACCTTTAGAATTTACTAGAATCCTCATTGGTGTTTGTAAACACTATTTGTTCCTTACCAAATTTAGTTATGAAACTAAGGCAAACAAATTCCAATAGTATGATTTATGCTAGCTCATTTCAATGAGAAATTTTTCAAGTTCATGTATTAATTCAATTATGTGAACATGAAGATCAAGTACACACACTCAGGTCTAAATGAATTGAAATACAAAAAGTTCTAATAGTTTAATTTCTTTGATTCTTTCCCATGGGGTGTTCATGTTCAATTTTATAGATACAAAAATTAGATCCACAAACACAAATTTGAATTAAAACAAAACATAGATAATTTAAAGAGTTTAAATATTTGTCTAAGCAAGTACTTAAAATCTAATATTATGGTTGACATCTTAAATATTACTTTAACTCTAAAATCTAAAACCATGTATGATTTAATATTTAACCTTTTTCAACCCAACTCTTATATTTAAATTAATGGGTAATTAATTATTACAATTATTTAATTAAATTTTGTATTACAAATTTATAACAATATTTTATTTTTCTTTTAAATAAATCTTAAAATATATTTATATAACATCCGACATATTTAGGAAATTTCACCATCATGGAAAATTTACATCAAGTAAAATTCACCCTAACAATTCACCTTAGAGAATAAGAACCACTTCATGATTCACTATCGTGATGAAAACAAAGAGATGAAAATAAGATAGTAGACTTGGATAGAAATAGGAGAGGTGGTTTGTGAGGCACATAACCCAAGAAATTGAGAAGAAGAGGCAAAAGGTTGAGGGAATAAGAGAAAGGAGGATGAAAGGAAAGAGGGAATGAAGCAACAAAAATGAATGGATTAATTGAAAAAGGACAATGCTAAGAAATTAACAAAAACAATTACAATAAATAAAACTTTGGAATTAAGAAGAGAGAAAAGAAGACCAAAGGAAAAGAAATAAACAACCAAAATTAATACAATATATGATTAATAGAAAAATTATATGATACATAATTGTAATACTCAAAAATATGAATATTATTATATCATATAATAAAAATAAAAAATAATATAATGAAAAATAATTCAGGAAGTATAGTAAGATTATTAAAGAGAAATAGAAGAAAGGAAATAAAATAATACAATATAAAAATAAGGCTATAGAATAATATAAAAGGAAAAACTAATATTAATGCATCTATGACAATGCAACCTATTAATAGAGTATAGGAGAAAATAAACAACTTACTAATAAATAACCTAAGATAGTTGATCCATAAATTTTGAGAATTTTCTTAGAATTGAAATATCCCGAAGGGATCAGCCTTATGGAAATTTTTGGCTTATTCTAGGAATATTATCAGCAATCACCCTTCTTGGAATCTTGGCAATGAGCAAAAACCTCTTTTTTGGGGTGATGCTTGGCTTGGGAGGTCTCCTTATTTCCAAAATTAGAAGATTTGAGAGTATATCTAGAGCATTCTTGGGGATCCCATGTGGTGGATTATTGGGAAGAAGTTGTGGAAAATGGGCCGATCTGTAGAAGATGGAAGAGCTTTCAGAATGCTCCTTGTACAAAGGAGCAAAATTCCTTTCTGAAGATTTGGCTAGATGCCTTGAGAATTAAATGGTTGATCAAGAAGAGATGCTAATTTGGACAGGGAATTCCAAGGGAGCTTATTTAGTGAGATCAGGATACTCTATAATATATATCGAGGAAAAGAGATATTCCTCCTATTGAAAATTGGTCTTGGAACAATTTGGAATAAAGAAGCTCCTCCAAAGTGTAATGCTTTTGTTGTTGATAAAATTGCATAAACAAATGAAAGAAGAAATTGTAGAAAGAAAAAAATTAAAAGATTTAAATGGCACAGAAGAAGAACACGATATTTATAGTGGTTTTCCCAATAATGGCTACGTCCACTTTCAATAGGGATTATCTCACTTTTTATTAATTCTGAATGAATTACATATTCAACCAACAACAACTTTATAATTTAGTCTCAACTCCAAAAGTGGAGGAAATCCATCAAAACAAACAACTTCTAAATTAGCGAACACATGCCAAAAAGAAGTCATTACAAAAAAGGCATGTGTTTCGAATGTGAGAGAAATAGCTGATTAAATTAGAATATTTGGGTTTCACTGAACCCAACAATCTCACACTTCAAGTCCAAATAGTTGCTCAGAGATATCCCTCCACTACAAGTCTATTGTCAGAGCTGGACAAGTCCAAGAGAAGCTCTACAAAATTTAAACTTCGCCCTTGGTACTACCTTTGTCAACATATCAACTAGATTCAGCTTTGTGTCAATTTTCTCCACCTCCAGCTTACCTTCATCAATAACATGGTGAATAAAATGATATTGCAGCTCTATATACTTTGTCTGATTGTGAAAGGTAGAATTCTTGGCCAAGTGAATAGCACTATTGCTATCACAAAACAACGTAAAAATTGATTGCTTACACCATAATTCAATTAACAACCGCTACAACCATATCATTTCCTTTGCTCCTTCAGTGAGAGCAATATATTCAGCCTCCATAGAAGAAAGTGCAACCACCTATTGCAACCAAGAAATCCAACTTATCACTGCCCTAGCAAAAGTAAATACATAACCGGTAGTAGATCGTTGTTTATCCAAATCTCTAGCCAAATCTGAATCAACATAACCTCGTAGGTGAGTTTCCTTACCACCAAAACATAAAACATGATCGGAAGTTCCTTTCAAGTACCTGAAGATCCACTATACTACCTGCCAATGTGATTTACCCAGATTACTCATAAATCTTCTCACAACTCCCACTGCATGAGCAATATCCGGACGAGTACAAATCATGGCATACATGAGACTACCAATTGCTAATGAATATGGAACACTCTTCATGTGTTCTTAATCCTCTTCTATTTTAGGACACATAGCTAAGGATAATCGAAAATGATCAGCCAAACGAGTACTAAGGGATCTGGCATTCTTCATATTGAATCTATCTAAAATTTTAAGAATATATTTTTCTTGAGATAATCTGATTTCTCTCAAGTATTTCTATCCCTAATTATATTCATCCCAAGAATCCTTTTTTCTATCCCTAAATCCTTCATGGAAAATCATTGAAATAAATGTTGCTTCAACTCACAAACAATCCTCACACTAGTGCCAGCAACCAACATATCATCAACATAGAGTAAAAGAATGAAAAACTCGCCATTAACAAGCTTCTTGTAATAAATGTACGGGTCTAATTCACAATGAGTGAAATGTTGTTGAGTCATGAAGCTATCAAACTTAAGATACCACTACCTTGGGGCTTTTTTAAGCCCATACAAACTCTACTTCAATCTGCAATATAAATGTTCTTGACCCTGCTATGCAAAACCTTCAAGTTGCTCCATGTATAATTCCTCTTCAATATCTCGATGAAGAAAAGTTTCTTTGACATCTAATTGCTTAAGTTCAAGATCCCAAATAGCTACCAAGTCTAACACCTTGAATGCAATGCATTTTCACAACTGTGAAAAAAATCTCTCATTAAAATTAATCTCCTTTTTATTGGTGAAAACCTTTCACAACCAATTTGGCCCTTTAACGTTTATGACATCCATCTTCCTCTTTCAAATGATATACCTATTTATTCTTCAATGGTTTGCGATTTGGCAGAAGAGGAACCAAATCCCATGTTTCATTTGTACTCAAAGACTCCATTTCTTCATTCATTGCCTCCATCTATTTCACTAAATTTGCATCTTTGCAAGCTTGTTGAAAAGTTGCAGGCTCTGCATCATCACAAAGCAATAATTCATAGTCATCAAATTTGGCTGGAGGTATTGTTAACATGTAGAGGTTGAGTTGGAATGTTTTAGGCTATGCAAGGATTGAGGAGCTTACACAACAGAAATACAAGGATTTGTGTCACTATTATAAGGATGTGAATACCTCAAGGAAGGCACTAATGCAACATTTAAAGACAACGAGCCAATTTCTAATGGTGGCAGAGATACATGGAATGGCTGCGTTCCAAAAATTGAAGATTGCCCATTAAAAGGTGAAGGCTAGGCTAAGTTAAGAGGAGGTTGTGTATGAAATGTTAGAGGCAATGATGGACTAATAACATGCTATGTGGAAGAGTCTTTAGGAAACATAGGATTAATAGGAGGTTATGTTTGAATTATAGAAGGCAAATAACTAATTTGTGAGGGGTGCTGGCATTGCCTTTGGAGTCTACAATGCTGTTAAAGAAAGGCACGTATTACACTAGAAGGGGTCGTAATAGATGAAGATGGCTGTGAATGAGCACTCAAAGATGGTTACAAAAATTATTAAAGGTTGGGAAAAAGAAACATAGATTTTCCTGGGAAATTTCCATTATTAAATAAATCAACATCTAAATATTCATTTGAAGATGTGTCCTGTGGCTGCAAACCT
>VDFB02104926.1:0-24223 GCA_007258455.2 Sequoia sempervirens | reverse complement strand
AGGTTTGCAGCCACAGGACACATCTTCAAATGAATATTTAGATGTTGATTTATTTAATAATGGAAATTTCCCAGGAAAATCTATGTTTCTTTTCCCAACCTTTAATAATTTTTGCTTAACCATCTTTGAGTGCTCATTCCGCGATGCATCTTCATCTATTACGACCCCTTCTACGATTGTCATGCGATGCGCTTTCTTTAACCTTGTGTAGACTCCAAACGTATAGCGCTTTACCCCTCACAAAATTGGTGTTGCCTTCTATAATTCCGTAACTTTCCTATTAATCCTATGTTTCCTAAAGACTCTTCCACATAGCATGTTATTAGTCCATCATTGCCTCTAACATTTCATACACAACCTCCTCTTAACTTAGCCTAGCCTTCACCTTTTAATGGGCAATCTTCAATTTTTGGAACGCAGCCATTCCATGTATCTCTGCCACCATTAGAAATTGGCTCGTTGTCTTTAAATGTTGCATTAGTGCCTTCCTTGAGGTATTCACATCCTTATAATAGTGACACAAATCCTTGTATTTTACGTTTGTGTGCGGCTCCTCAATGTCTTGCATAGCCTAAAGCATTCCAACTCGACCTCTACATGTTAACAATACCTCAACCAAGTCGATGACTATGAATTATTGCTTTGTGATGAGGCAAAGCTTGCAACCTTTAAACAAGCTTGCAAAGATGCAAATTCAGTGAAATGGATGGAGGCGATGAATGAAGAATGGATTCTTTGCATGCAAATGAAACATGGGATTTGGTTCCTCTTTCGCCAAATTGGAAACCACTGAAAAATAAATGGATTTATCGTTTGAAAGAGGAAGATGGAGGTCATAAATGTTACAAATCCAAATTGGTTGTGAAGGGTTTTTCTCAAGAAAAAGGCATTGATTTTAATGATATTTTTTCACCAGTTGTGAAAATGCACACCATTCGAGTAGTGTTAGGCTTGGCAGCTGTTTGGGATCTTGAACTTAAGCAATTAGATGTCAAAGAAACTTTTCTTCATGGAGATATTGAAGAGGAATTATACATGGAGCAGCTTGAAGGTTTTGCATAGCAGGGTCAAGAACATTTATATTGCAGATTGAAGCAGAGTTTGTATGGGCTTAAAAAAGCTCCGAGGTAGTGGTATCTTAAGTTTGATAGCTTCATGAGTCAACAAAATTTCACTCATTGTGAATTAGACCCATACATTTATTACAAGAAGCTTGCTGATGGTGAGTTTTTCATTCTTTTACTCTATGTTGATGATATGTTGGTTGCTGGCACTAGTGTGAGGATTGTTTGTGAGTTGAAGCAACATTTATTTCAATGATTTTCCATGAAGGATTTAGGGGCAGCAAAAAGGATTCTTGGGATGAATATAATTAGGGATAGAAATACTTGAGAGAAATTAGATTATCTCAAGAAAAATATATTCTTAAAATCTTAGATAGATTCAATATGAAGAATGCCAAATCCCTTAATACTCATTTGGTTGATCATTTTCGATTATCCTCAGCTATGTGTCCTAAAATAGAAGAGGATTAAGAACACATGAAGAGTGTTCCATATTCATTAGCAATTGGCAGTCTCATGTATGCCATGATTTGTACTCATCCGGATATTACTCATGTAGTGGGAGTTGTGAGCAGATTTATGAGTAATCTGGGTAAATCACATTGGCAGGTAGTATAGTGGATCTTCAGGTACTTGAAAGGCACTTTCAATCATGTTTTATGTTTTGGTGGTAAGGAAACTCACCTATGAGGTTATGTTGATTCAGATTTGGCTAGAGATTTGGATAAACGATGATCTACTACCGGTTATGTATTTACTTTTGCCAGGGCAACGATAAGTTGGGTTTCTTGGTTGCAACAGGTGGTTGCACTTTCTTCTATGGATGCTGAATATATTGCTCTCACTGAAGGAGCAAAGGAAATTATATGGTTGCAGCGGTTGTTAAGTGAATTATGGTGTAAGCAATCAATTTTTACTTTGTTTTGTGATAGCAATAGTGCTATTCACTTGGCCAAGAATTCTGCCTTTCACAATCAGACAAAGTATATAGAGCTGCAATGTCATTTTATTCACCATGTTATTGATGAAGGTAAGCTGGAGGTGGAGAAAATTGACACAAAGTTGAATCTAGTTGATATGTTGACAAAGGTAGTACCAAGGGTGAAGTTTGAATTTTGTAGAGCTTCTCTTGGACTTGTCCAGCTCTGACAATAAACTTGTAGTGGAGGGATATCTCTGAGCAGCTATTTGGACTTGAAGTGTGAGATTGTTGGGTTCAGTGAAACCCAAATATTCTAATTTAATCGGCTATTTCTCTCACATTCAAAACACATGCCTTTTTTGTAATGACTTTTTTTTGGCATGTGTTTGCTAATTTAGAAGTCTGTTTTGATGGATTTTCTCCACTTTTGGAGTTGAGACTAAATTATAAAGTTGTTGCTGGTTGAATATGTAATTCATTCAGAATTAATAAAAAGTGAGATAATCCCTATTGAAAGTGGACGTAGCCATTATTGGGAAAACCACTATAAATATCGTGTTCTTCTTCTGTGCCATTTAAATCTTTTAATTTTTGTTTTTTCTTTTGCAATTTCTTTTTCATTTGCTTCAGCAATTTTATCAACTTAACAAAAGCATTACACTTTGGAGGAGCTTCTTTATTCCAAATCTGTTCTGAAGACCAATTTTCAATAGGAGGAATATCTCTTTTCCTCTCTATGTATTATAAAGTATCCTGATCTCACTAAATAAGCTCCCTTGGAATTCCCTGTCCAAATTAGCATCTCTTCTTGATCAACCATTTAATTCTCAAGGCATCTAGCCAAATCTTCAGAAAGGAATTTTGCTCCTTTGTACAAGGAGCATTCTGAAAGCTCTTCCATCTTCTACAGATCGGCCCATTTTCCACAACTTCTTCCCAATAATCCACCACATGGGATCCCCAAGAATGCTCTAGATATACTCTCAAATCTTCTAATTCTGGAAATAAGGAGACCTCCCAAGCCAAGCATCACCCCAAAATAGAGGTTTTTTCTCATTGCCAAGATTCCAAGAAGGGTGGTTACTGATAATATTTCTAGAATAAGCCAAAAATTTCCATAAGGCTGATCCCTTCAGGATATTTTCAATTCTAAAATTCTCAAAATTTATGGATCAACTATCTTAGGTTATTTATTAGTAAGTTGTTTATTTTCTCCTATACTCTATTAATAGGTTGCATTGTCATAGATGCATTAATATTAGTTTTTCCATATTTTATTTCCTTTCTTCCTTTCTTCCTTCCATTATATTTCCTGTCTCATATTCTTGTCCATATAATTTCAATGTCATATATTGTATTAATTTTAGTTTGTTTATTTCTTTCTTTGGTCTTTTCTCTCTTCTTAATTCCAAAGTTTTATTTATTGTAATTGTTTTGTTAATTTCTTAGCATTGTCCTTTTCAATTAATCCATTCATTTTTGTTGCTTCATTTCCTCTTTCACTTTCATCCCACTCCTTTCTCTTTTCCCTCAACCTTTTGCCTCTTCTTCTCAATTTCTTGGGTTGTATTTACTCACAAACCACTCTCCTATTTCTATCCAAGTCCTACTATCTTATTTTCATCTCTTTGTTTTCATCGATGGTGAATCCTTGAGTGGTTCTTATTCTCTAAGGTGAATTGTTGGGGTGAATTTTACTTGATGTAAATTTTCCATGATGGTGAAATTTCCTAAATATATGGAGATGCCTTATAAATATATTTAAGATTTATTTTAAAGAAAAATAAAATATTATTTATAAATTTGTAATACAAAATTTAATTAAATAATTGCTTAATAATTAGTACCCATTAATTTAAATATAAAGAGTTGGGTTGAAAAGGTTAAATATTAAATCATACATGGTTTTAGATTTTAGAAGTTAAGTAATATTTAAGATGTCAACCATAATATTAGATTTTAAGTACTTGCTTAGACAAATATTTAAACTCTTTAAAATTATCTATGTTTTGTTTTAATTCAAATTTGTGTTTGTGAATCCAATCTGTGTACTTATAAAACTAAACCTATGCCTAGACCTAAACCTATACCCATGGGAAAGAAATGGAAGAAATTAAACTATTAAAACTTTTTGTATTTCAACGAATTAGGTTTAGACCTGAGTGTGTGTACTTGATCTTCATGTTCACATAATTGAATTAATACATGAACTTGAAAAATTTCTCATTGAAATGAGCTAGCATAAATCATACTATTGGAATTTGTTTGCCTTAGTTTCATAACTAAATTTGGTAAGGAACAAATAGTGTTTACAAACACCAATGAGGATTCTAGTAAATTCTAAAGGTTGTGTGCATTCTCCTAAGTCAATCCTTTAGGATGATTGATTATATAGTTTCATTACAATGATTGAGGACAAAGAATGATGTATGTTGGTGCAATACTTTGAAATAAATGTTATTTTATGAATCTTCTATTTCATTTTGAACATCTTGAACATAATTTTAAATAAATAAATAAATATCTTTAAATACAACACCATACGGTACAAATCAATATGTACATATGTATTAAATCAACTTATAATAACTAATAAAAAGATTAATAAAAATATAAATGTAGAATTTTAAATTTTAAAAAAAAAAAAAAAAATGAATTTACAACTGAATAAAATAATTTAAGGGATTTTAGTATTTACCATTATAAATGAATATAAACACATGCTTTTTTCCCTAAATGTGAAAGTTTTTAAAAGCAATGGAATACAAAATAAAACGTCATGTATTTTAATTTTAAAATTATAAGAATAAACTGCGTGCATCTTTTCTCACATATAAACCGTTTAATGCTGGTATTAAAACCGTACCTGAGGCGACACTTGCACGCGCATTAACCTTTTTGGCAGCAAAATACCCTTTCACTTTATAAAACCAATCACCCTTTTGAGAGTCTCTGTCCGTCGTCGTGATAGGCGTCACTTCGCCATTTATCATTTTGAGAGTAACTATTCTTTTCCTGCAGTACTTTGATGGACCATCTTCATAGGGAGCTGTGAGCGAGTAGTAGAGCCTCACTCCACGGAAATACCGTTTCACTGAGTGTCTTGCCCTTCAGCCCACTCCCACACTGTTTCCAATGCATGCAGCATGCTTACATCATTGATGATCTTCCCGAACTTCTCGTCTTTGAGAATTCTCCAGACAAATTAGATCGTCATCGACTTGACAACAGTCGGGATCAATTCCCTCATAAGTGACCGCACTCTTACAATGCCAGCTCACTCTGATTTCCTCTAATTGTGCACACTTATCCATCTTTGAAAGTCCTTTCATATTATCATTGTATAGCAGATGAAACACCTGTAGTTGATGGCATCCCTCGATATCGGGAGGATCTCGAACACTAATGCAATTACATAAACTTAATTTCTTCAACTCCCTTAGTGATGAGAAGCTGGGAAACCTCTCTAAATTTTTAAGTGTGAAAAAGTAAACATCCTCCAACCTGCCACAACCTGTAAGATCCGGTGGCTCCTTTATACCACACTTGCCAAGTTTGAGCACAGTCAAATTTGATAATCTTTTGAAACTCGCAAGTTCCTTTAGTTCCTCCATATTCCATAGTTGAAGATTTTCCAGTTCACAGCAAGACTCTAAATTTTTAGGCGCCGAAGCAGTTTTCGATGAAATGAACAACTCTAGTGTCTTTAAAGCACTCGGCACATCTACGTCTGGACAAGCCGTCACTGCATCACATTCCGACAAAACGAGCTTGGATAGTTTCTTACATCCAGCCGCGATCGGCGAGGCAGCCATCTGGCAGCAAAGGTTGACGACAATAGTTTGAAGCTTCTCACAATTTGTACAGTCGAGGGGCCCCTCCACTTTATCACACAAACTAAATTCCACTTTCTCCAAATGCTGCATACCCTCTAACCTTGGAAACTCGGAGAGAGACGGACAGTGAACAATAATCTCTCTGAGACGAGAACAATGGGTAAGATCTCCCAGCTGATGAACCACCTGGTTGCCTGCAATATCCAGTTCAAGATGTTGTAACCCTTCGAAGCTGCTTAGCTCGGGAAGTTTAAACTCTGGATGTACCCCTCTTATTTGAAGCCACGCCAGATCTAGCAACTTTTCCATCCCATCAAGTGCTGCCAGTAATTTGCAATCGCGTAATGTGATACTTCTGAGACTGTCCATCGGGCCCAAGTCAAGGTTGCTCATATTCTTCAAATCTACAAGCTGTAGAACAAATAGATTTCCAAGGTACTTCGGGGCGATCCTTCGATACATGCATTGCTCCAACTTAGCTAATTCAAACCCTTCTTTATCTTGTGCAATCAATCCACGTGTACTACATTGGTCGTCCTCCTCCTTCCACCACAGCCATCTCTCCATTTTATTTGCTTTGCTTTGAGCGAACTCAATATATAGATCGTGTATGCGGATCTCAGGCTTAAATTCTTCAATAAAAGCCTTCTTACGGAGATACTCAACCTGTAACCACATATAAATTAAGCATTCAGTGGTTTTTCAATTAAAAAGCCTGAATCACAAACAAAAAGCGTTTAAAAGCAATTATTCAACTCACCGCTTTTTCAATAGACGAGATATTTTCGTTGCAATTTATTGCCATCCAGTCGGTAACTTTCTCGAGAGACATATTGGGCAGCATATATACGGTGAGAAGCATGAATATGGTACGGTATTTGGGAGGCATGTTATCAAAAGCTTTGCCCAGCACAACAAACACTTCATCCAAACCACCACCGGCTCTGTCTACCATCCCATCCATCTTATCAACCCATTTTGACAAATTCAAGCCGTATTTACTCAGGAGGTAGCCGCCAAAAGCTTTTAAGGCCAACGGATGATATGTTCGAGCCCTCGGATCATTATCACAACTGGTCTCTTTGAATAAACATCTGTTCGCACAGTTCAAAGCAAAACGCCTATCCGCTGCCTCTAACTTTGGCTCTCCTTGAAATGCCCTTTCCAACAAGATGGCTATGGCCTCTTCCTCTTTGAGCCTTGGGGCGCGCATGCGTGACTGCTTATCTATATTGAAATGCTTTTCTAGAACATCTCCACTCCGAGCGCTCAAAAGAATCCAGCTGTTTTCTCCCAAGTCTGCCTCAAGATAAGACGCCACTTCGTCTATACTTTCTTCTGTGATATTGTCCAGAACCAACAATACCCTTTTGTCCTTCACTCTTCTATACAACTCAACTTGTGCCTGTAAGATACATTACAAAATGCGGAATACTTAGACATCTTGTTCACGAGTCTTTGTTTAGAGTCATTTACATAACACTGGAGTTGTAAAAAGAATTCTATATGAAAAGGAAGAACGGCTACGAAACAAAACTAGATCAAATAGGGATCGTTTTTGCAGTTGAATCTTATTAAAAAAACATCATAATTTGATAGAGTGCAAACAAAAAAAACGCCCAAATTGTCACTTATGAAATTGCTCACCTGATCTTGGCTTGTCAATGTTTGGACATACGATTGAGGGCGGTGAGTGAGATACTGCAGGGCAAGTTTTGTTCTTTCGAATGGATCGCCTCTAGAAAATTCCAGATGGCATACTTTACCTTCAAAGTCTCCCAATTTAAAGTTGCAGAATGCCTTGCCGAGTGTAGTTTTCCCGTGGCCTGCTATTCCATGCAATCCTGCAATACGGATTCTCTTTTTGTTGGGCTGAACTACGTTGAAGAAATTTGTGACCTCCTGCAACCAATAAATATAATAAATACATAAAGCGTATCTATATATGTGTGACTGTACAACAAAATAAAAAGGATGTAGTGATGTGTTTTCACCTTGCACATTCGTGCTTCTCCTTGCATACCACGGAGATGATACCTTGGTGATGGTGTTGGAAGTAGGCGCCACATTTCTTTCGCAATTTTCTCCCTGAACTCCACTTCATTGCCACCTTCATTGAATAGTAACCCATTAATTGGCCGTATTGTTTTCAAAGCTTCATGCCATTCGGCTGGCGTTTCTCGGGATATCTTTAACTGTTTCCATTTTTTGTCGTTTTCCTCGGTCTTATCAAGAGCATCCGGTGGAATTACGTAGAACAGGGGTAAGATTTTGAGATTGGGATTTGTACGGCTTATGTCTCTCGCTTTCACGAAAGCAGAGAGTTCTAGCATGGGCCACTTTGTTTCGAGGAAATCCTTAGACAGAAGCAAAACTGCTACTTTGCATGTCTCAACGGCCTTAAATATACGAGGGGGGAAAGGTTCCCCCATTGGCAAGCTTTCATGATCTTCATCAAAGAAGCAGGACACGCCTTGGTTTGTCAGGTCTCTGTCAAGCTGTCTAACAAAATTTTTCTGCTTACCGCTGTGACTGAGAAATACATCTTTAGCCAAAAACTCCTGTCCGTGCTCACTGTTAATTGAAATAATGAATGAGTATTAATGTCAGATTCTTTTCGTGGAGAAAGAGAGCAACGTTCAAATAAAATGCATCTCACCTGGGTTGAGAGAACTCGTTTGTGCCTGAACCTGTAGTGGTGTCGGTCTGATCCATTGGAAGGATTTTTTCTGACATTTCACCGCACAATAAATTGGAGATAGATCATGAGCATGCATGGATAAAAACACTAGTGAAGACTAGTTGCCAAAGACTCTCGTATATATATCATAAAATATTTCCCCTCTTCTCGTGTTTATATGAAATTTAAAAGATTCAAAATAATGCCCTTAAAAGTTTCCAATACATAAAACCATAAGTAGTCCATTTTGTTTAAGCTTAAAAGTTGCATAGATGTTTTGAGCAGATTTTACAATTTAAATATTAGTACCTGTAATAGGTGAGAATGGTTATTGTGATTTAGGAGGATAATAACTGGTATAAAGGAGTGTTCAAAATATCTTTTATGATTGATAGATCACAACTTTATTTTTTACATATATTTAGGTCAATTAAATAAATAAGTAATTTTTGATATAAACTGAAATAAAAATAGTAAATCATTTGTAGTAAAATATTAAATTTTGAAAATGTTATCAAATAAATGTTTCAGAACATATAAATTGATTGTATGTTTTATTTAGGTTCAAATCTATATTTATGAAAGCTAAATCTTTTTGAAAACCTAAATCTATTTCCATGAGAATGGATTGGGAGAAATTTGATTGTTAGAAGATGCTTATATTGATCAGATTTTGACATTTAAATCTCAACAAGAATCAAATAGTATTTAGAAAAACCTTTAAGGAATCTATTGAATTACAAGAGTTATGTTCTTCTAATGAATACATCTTCAACAAACCAATTACAAGAGTTATTTACTCCCCGTAAAGTGGTAGGGGTCAAGTGGGTTCAAAGCCGTCCTACCCCAAGTGGTATGAAATAGAGAGGGGGATCCAAGCTTGGCAAGGAGGGGCACTATAAAGGGGTGGGAGGCCCTACCATAGCTAGAAATGGGTGGTAGGGTGGCATAACTGAAATAAATAATGGATAGTTGGCCATGGGACCAATGAAAACAATTAGAGTTGTTAAATTGCTCAATATTTTCTCCATATATAAGTCAATTTGTTTATCCAATTCATCTACTTTACCAATTTACGAATTTTTGCACAACTTAAGTACTAAGATTAAGATGTTATTCACCTTACAATTCTATATAAAATTTATTTGTCTCCAACACCCTTGCAAAGTGTCCTTGGATACTAAGGGTGTAATTGAAAATTAAATTTAAATTTAAATTCATCAAAAATATTAGCATTAGTTGTTATATGCATTCATGAAGAAGGTGGGGCACAATGGGTGGTGGTTATGGTTCACTATTGACTTGCTAAATGCACTTTCCCAATTCTAAGCTTTATGATTGAGATGTGGAAAATATTGTATGAAACATGAGACCTACATGACTTGACCACTCCATTTTGGAGTGCACTAAGCTTGAGGATGTAAGTCTTGGGATTTATGACACCAAAGATGCATTTGCAATTATTATTACTATTTTAGGGGCCTTGATCGTGTCCATGTGATGTTTATGTAAGTTTATTATGCATTAATTATTCTTAGAATATGCTCTTCATTGTAAGAATGAGGTTTTTGCATGATACCATGGCTTTGGTATCAATTTTTTTGGTAAATAGTTTTTGATTATGTCCTCTTTTTATATCTATATACTGAGAATATGAGATGGTTTAGGACAATCCAAGGTGAATAAACCCAAAAAATATTAATAGAAACCAAGGTGAAAAAAGAAATTCTAGGACAACACCTTCAAAAAGTGATGAAGAAAGATGGAAATATCTTTCTAAGTCTATGGATAGTCCTAGAATCTCTTCAAGGAAAAGGAAATAAAATGGATGTGTCTCAAAATATGATGTTGGATTCATGGAGGTAATCACTTTAGGAGAGATTGTCCCAAGGATGTAGATTAGAATACCAATCCAATTACACAAATTTATGTAGTTGTGGTCAAGCTTGAAGTAAATAACCAAACTTCCCTTATAAATTTTCAAGGTTCCTTTCATGGATAACTCAATAATATTGTGGGATAGTGAAATGATATAAGGTAGGGTAAAAGTAAAAGTTGTGTCACACTTTTATAAAGGAAGCGACCAACATTGATCTAACTTTTAAGAAACTAAAATCACTAGAAATTAGCATATGTTTTGAATTTTGAAATGATGTAAACTAATAAAATGTATTTTTTAAGTATATTTTATATTTGTACTTTTTTAAAAAATTTAAAAAATTATTTGAATATATTTTTTTTATAAATTAACACTATAATTTAGTTGCTAATAAAATGTTGAAAACTGATGTTACATGAGATGTCAAGATTTATATAGTAAATTTTCTTTTTTTTTTTTCCTTCAAATTTTTTTGGTATATTTATAGCTGTAAACTTTAGGACATAGATATATTTTTTTTATAATTTTTAATAAATATATATTTTTAAATAAATATTTAAATGTATGTAATTAAATATGGTTGTTTCGATCGACATCAACTTTTATATTAAATATTTACTAAAATGGGAAAAAAATTATGTTATCTTAATCTTGATTCTTTTCTCTATGACATCATATTTTAAATTTTTGTTTTTACTAAGTTTTAGTATTTTTCTTGGCATGATAATCAACCTAATATTTTTGTGATAATAACCTACTTTTAGTAAAAAATAAAAATAAAATAAAAATAATAATTGAACTAGTAAAATAAATATATATTTTAAAACTACACTTATGGATCTACAAAAGGGTACTTTTACATTTAAAAAAAATTGTTTATATGAGTAGGAGTTGTTGAAATGTTAAATTTTTCAAATAATTGCATTTTTTTAGTAAATTAGCCTCAAAGTGGTGCTACATATGCATTTAGCCAACAATTTTAGTTGGAAAATTTGCAGAAGTATTTAACTTATCTAGAATGAATCTTACTAGATCATATGTTTGACCAAAATTGATTTTAAGTTAGAAATACTTAAATTCAGTTGTCAACGATAAGTTGGCCAAGAAGTGTGATACAACTTTGTACTTTTACCCTTAAGTATTTAACCTAAATCATGCATTCCACCATAAACATTGAGGGACACAATACTAACAAAGAGAAACTATTAGGCTATTGTCCTTAAGAAAGATCCAAACAATTGGTCAGGGTTTTGGTCCCCTTTTTTTGGTGGTTGTTGGGATGTGATGTTTGATTGGAAAATTTGCTAAACTAGGTGAATTAACACTAAATTTAAGAACTATTACAAAATATGGAAAACACATAATAGAAAGACAGAACAAAAAAGAAAAAATGGAAAGTCTAGGTAGAGTAGAATTTGGCATTCAAATTTGGTGCAAATTTGATAAGACAAGGGCATTCAGCAACTTGGTCCAGAAGTACTAATTTTAGGGTTTGAAAGCTGGAACAAGTAAAATTGTGTCTACAAGTCTCTAGCTAATATGAAAACCCAAGTTCAAAGTCGAACAACTTATGAATAATCAACTTGCCCTAAATTGATGATGAAAGGTGTTTGAATGCTTGAACTTGGGTTTTGAAGCCTTGATATTGCAAATCCACTTGAGTCCACTTCAAACCTATAACTTACAAGGAGGATAAATGGGTGAAGAGTTGTGTCATATAGGGGCTTGTCTTGGTCAAACCTTTTTTTGGTGTTTTCACCTCCACAAACAGCTATGATAATAATTATATAAATTTGACATTGTGGAGAGTAGAGGCAAACAAATAAACATAAATGATAAATAACATAGTTATAACTTACCACTCAGATTTTCATCCTTGTTGTACTAAAGCCAACATGCAAATCACATACAAGTAGAAATTGGAAGATAAGTATTCAAGATTTCTAGATAAATTGTGTGGAAATTTTTACATCATGGATTGTGGAATAGAATGTTATAAATTGGAGGATTTTTAGAGATCCTACAAGTGTTGGTTCTTATAATAGTAATAAACATATAACATAAAATATTTTACAATGTGTAGTTCATGAATTTACTAATGCGTTGCAGACTTGTCAATGACTGTAATTGTGTTGTAGATCTATTTTTCTTATCCTTTCTTGAAATTGCATTTATTTCCTTTAGGATGTTAGAGATATTCAAAGTTGCTTAGTTTTTCTTAGATGTTCAAATAGAGGGAAAGACCTATATTTATGAGTTTTAACATATTTCACTTTAACCATTATGACAAGCTGACAAAGGAATTTGAATTATTTAGCATATTGAGGCCAATAGTAACACTTTAAATTTTGGGCCTAATTAGGAGGGATAGGGACGTTGGGTGCCCTAGTCCAAGCATTTTTAGCTCTACTTAAGTTTTTTTTTTAAATAAATATTTAATTCAATTTCCTAAATTTAACTCAATTTATTGAAAACAACAATTAAATGGGTGAAGATATAACCATAATTTGGTACATGCACTTAGGAGGGTGTCATTTACATAGTGTGAAATTGTTAAGGTTGAAAATTTATGACACTAAAACTATGTTGGTAGATTTAGAAACTATTATGACAGTTTTACGCGAATTATTATTTCAATGGAGCAATGGAGGAACCTTCTACTTTGGGAGGTCTCATAGACCTTTTATCTTTATCTCTTGTATGGGGGATTATTTTAGTAGATCATATTTTGTGAGATTCTAGTACTTTTGTAGAGCACCATGATGCATATTTTAGTAGTGTACACATGTCACTAGTGTATTTATTAATCATACTCTAGAATCATGAGTACTATCTATATTTTCAACTTCATAGGAGGGTAAGTACAAGAAGTTAGGTCCATGAGAGGGCAAGTTTATTAAAAATGTAGGAATAGGTACCCATTTAGGAGCGAATTTCAGGCCTTAGGCTAGTGCTAGTTCTCAAAATAGAACTAGTACCCATTTTATTTTAAAATGGGTACTAAAACTAAATAGAATAGGTAGTTGCTTTTACAAAATAGGTACTCATTCTATTTTTTTAGAAAAGCTTGTTTTAAAGTAAGAATTGCCCATGTTAAGAAAATCAAATTTCAAGCCACTCATTTTTTTGGGTTTAAGGCTCAAGAAAGGAAGCAGCAGCCTAATCCTTGCCTTTGAACCCTGTGAAAAAACTAAGGTAGATTCAAGAGAAATGTCCAACTTGGCAATATAGTTGTTGGAATTTATTTAAGAATTAATCTATGAAATTAAAACCCATTATAGATCATGATGTCTAGTTTTCAAATATATAATTATTTTAAATATTTGATTATGTTTTCTATTTTTTAATTAATTTCTAAGAAAACGATTCCATAAACTTGAAATTTCAAGCTCTTTTTGTTTTTTAATAACCTTTTATTTGTTAATTTTTTGCAAAAAAAATATATATGACTTCAATTTTAGACAATTCTCTACACAATGAAAGAAAAAAAATTCAAAAAATCTTTAGTTTAGGTCCAATTATGTTGTTCATACACATTGATTTTTAAAAACAACAATTAAGGCCAATAAAAATTCAATAAAAAAAAATATTCAACAAAAAATTACAACAAAAAAATCCTCATCAATCTTCATGTTGTTAGCTCTCTTTCCCAAAAATTAATTAGAAAATAATTTTATTTAAGTCAAAAAGTGGTGTCCATGGTATGGTAAAAAAAATAACTTTTAAAAGAGGTTTTATACATGCTTTAAAATTTAATTTATCATGCGGGTATTAAAATAAATTGCAATTTTGGAAACTAGATTCAAAATAATATATTCCAGTTACTAACATTTTTTAAGATTTAATGTGTAAGTGCTTCAAATTTTCAATCCAAGTGTGAAAAATTTTGAAAAATAGAAAAAACACTTCCACTTTTTGAGATTTTTGTTGACCCAACTTCTTGCATCGACCCAGGCATCTATATAATCATGGTTGAGTAGTGTTCCATATGTTCACTCATGTAGTGTTTTGTGTCTCTTATCATGATCTACATTTCTTGTAGGTTTGTTGATTCCAAAAAACACTAGTTCACCTTCAAAAAAATTTACAACTTTGACATGCTTTAGGAGTTCTTCATCATCATGTTCCTACCATCATGGAACATCTTTTCAAAAGGTCTTATCCTTCTCTTATCTCTCTTTTGGAGGATAGTTTTTTCCCATTGGGTTTTCTATCTTTCTCCATTTATGAGAGATTGCATTGTACATGGGTACCTCACCAGGCCTTGTAGTCAGGACCCATTTCTTTGTATCTATTGCACTTTTGTGATCTCCCCAAGTATCACTTAAGGGGAAGTGTTTAAAGAGTGAATAATTTATCTATTCACTATAACTTACATGTATTTCGATTGATGAGGTTAGAAAACATCTTGTCTAATTGAATGTGCAACCTTTTAGGCCTCTAGCTCTGGTTACTTATTTGTTTGGTAAACCTCATATGCATACCTTTTGAGGTTGGAAGACTTTCTATCTCACCTCAAAGGTCACTTTTGTAGTCATTCAAAAAATTTCACCAAGGTTGATGACTTGGTCAAATAGGTTGTTGGTTTGCACATTCCAAGTGATTTAGGAATTGGCTCTAGGACCGCGTGTCTACTTATTTGTGTCCACATAATTTAAGGGCATGTGTCCCACATGATATGTGATTTCCTCTGTAATAATATATATGCAAGGCCATAAATTGTACATTTTAATCAAATATTTTATCAAAATTGGGATTTGATAATGTGAATTAGGCTCATTGTGTGCAAGTATTTTTCGTGGAAGGACAAGGCTTTTTCTATTATGATCTTGGATGGAAATCCTAATAGAAACAACTAATAGTATTTTATCTTCTAATGTGTTAAGTAGATGTGATGTTAGACATGACACTCTAATTAGAGAAGAGATGGAGGTAGAGTTTGGGTCTAGTAATTATACTCAAAATAAGATTTATGTCTAAAGGAATTAGATATTAACCTAATAAGTATAAATAATAAGGTAAACTTATGGATCACAAGTTAAGGTCAAATAATATGATTTTAGGAATGGACTAATTTATAAAGCACAAAGAAAATTTTTATTGTGAGTAAAAAAAATGATTTCCTATATAATCAAGGGAGACTAATGGTGCTTCAAGGTATACAAAAATGTAGTATTCCAAGTCACCAATTCTAACCTCAAAATGCTGATTAGAGGCTCAAGGAATATTGTCAGGAACACTTCTAGGGTTTTACCTTAAAGGAGATGGATAGACCAAAATGGAAATGTTCTCACTTAAGATGCTCTAACTCGAAACTCTTCACTAGTTTCCTTGGAATTTTATCAAACAGTTGGTGTGCAAGCTGATATAGGTTGATAAGAACTCCTGATTGCTTAATTTTGTCTTTCCTAGTTGCCAATGATGTTCCTTTGAATGTTTACAATGGTACCAATGATTGCAAATGACAACTATGAACGTTCCCAAGATGAAATGCAATTGTTTTTATGTATTTTTGATGCATATAGATGACTAAAACTACTTGTAGTATGCAGCTACAGCAACTAGGAATTATGACAAACACTTTGGATGCAACCTAAGATGGCATATATGCAACTATAACCAAGTTACATTAACACAAACACTTGGTATGCAAACTAATAATAATATTTATTCCAAAATGAGAACCTACAGCCAAATGACAATTTGTTAAACACTTGGCAAACATACTTCAATGTATTAAAGTCTGAAAACTGAATATTGCTAATATGAAAGTCTGATTACAATTTCAATTTGCAAAAATGATACAATGACTGAATTTCAACTACCAAAAGACTTCAAAAAAGTGCTCTCATGGCTGCCAACAACTTCAGACCTTTGTACTCAGAAAATTATGCAATACAAGTTCAAATAACATCAAAGAACTTGATTTTTGAAGTGTGAATCATCAAGAAAATGAATGAAGAAGACCTCTGATTTTTTCTTGGAATTTTTTAAGCCTTCCAAGCATGAAATCGCCCCTCCTTGGTGAAGCCGCCCTACCCTTGCCTGGCAATATTTTAGATAAATAAATGCAGCAATAAACTCCACTTCTTGGCACCTGAAATGATCGATAGGACAGAGGGATCAAAATGCAACAATGCCCAAAACCATAGGATGCTTCAATGATGAGATATGAGCATAAATATTATGCCAATGGCGCCCCTACTGCTGTGTATCAGACTTCAGAAATAAATAACAACCTACTAGAAACACCTCTAATTTGTTCCTAAAATGATCTCCAAGCAACCACGAAGAGTTTGAGCCAATGCCCACAAAATTCAGATGCAAGGATGTGCTAATATGAACCAAATCTGAGTATAAGTATGCAGATTGAAACCCTCCAATGACTGAAAATAAACTCTAATGAAAAATTTGTATATCCTCCAATGTAGCACAAATTGGACTTCTGAAATAAAGCCCACTCAATTAGCAATAATTCAGCTGATATTTCACAGCCTCAAAATTGCATAACCAATGAGAGTTTTCGTTCCCAATGGCTAAAAATGGTAGAAACCCTAGCTAGCTCCTTCACCAAACAAGTTCTTCAAATTCAAATGTCAATTCTTGGATGAAAGAAGCTTGGCTTGAAATTCCTTTATACTTTTTCAATCCATCTTCAAGAAGCTTCTAGAAAATAATATTAAAATAATATTATTTTATTTTATTTTAGTGACTTTATGATATAATATTTTATTTAAGTCACTTTATTAGATTAATTAAATACAAGGTCACTTTATAACAGTTATTTAATTAGTAACCTTACAAATAATTAATTTAATTATTCTCCTTTATTTCTCCAATCCAACTGAATCCAGGAAATGGAACCCATCATCTAACTAGGTAACTACCTCCAAAAGACCCTCTAATCAAGCTCCTTAGCCTACAAGAGTCAGGAATAGGCTAAACCCTCTGAAAACTGATGCTCACAACGATGGGAACATTTCAGTCCGCCCTCCCTGAAATTGCTTGTCCCCAAACAATCTCGGCTGCAAAGAAAACTCTCTTCCACCTAAATCCCAAATCTGAAAATCATCCCTATATAAATTGTGCACAGGGATCTCTGCCAACTGCTGATCAGTGAACTCTGCCATACTGCCGTGATGTACCCTATGCATCCATGTTGTTGGAAAGCCAACACCTAGCGCTTTCCGTTGTGCCACTTTGATACCCCTAACACCAAAATGTTGCAAGTCTCTAAGTAATCAGCGAGAGAACAAAGTAGAAGACTCACCAAACTTGGACTCGTCACCAGAAAACGGAAATGTGTAACACCAGAGTGAACCTGAATACCACATATTCAACCCACCTCTTTGCGCCAACAATAACATAGTCAAGTCCTATACAAGTGGGCTGAAAACAAACCGACGAGCGCACCTCAAGATGCAATCGAGGTGAAACTCCCCTGACTGTGCTAATGGAATACCCGAATGATCAGGTGTATTCCATCCAATACCACCATCCTCGGAAGAAGGTTCACAACTCATAATAGGATGAATTGGCCTTGCAACAACATCATCAAGATCTTTCTAAGAAAACAACTGCAAGCATCCTGTCTCACCTTCATCATGAATGCCATCTACTGCGTGGCAAGGTGTTGGATCATTACCAAAACCCAACATGCAAGTCCTAGAAGGAATCATCTCCTTCTGATACAACTGACCAATGTCAACCTCCAGAGTACCGAAGAAGAGACCAGTACTCAAATCTCTACTGACACCTGAATCCGCAACCGACATTGATGTGTCTATACCACCATCTGACACAGCACCTGTATCCTGAGTGTGAACACTAGGTGATCTCACACTGCCATCCTCCTCCTGTGTACGAGTTGCCATACATGACTGAGTCTCTGCTATGCATGTTGAATCCCGAACTAAACTCAATTCTAAGCAAAGCTCATCAACACGAGTCTCTGATTCCTGAAGGGCCAGCTAATAACTCCTCAAGGAATCAATAGTAACCATAAGCTCGTGAGAGAGTTTATCTACCTCATCTTTTTTCCTTCTCAAAGCATCTGAATAGACCTCAACAAGGGTGAGAAGGTGATCCCGATCTGAAAGAAGGTGTAAATAGTTTATTTTCATAGTTCCCATACCTTATTAGATTGTCTGTAGATCATGAGAAGACTTTGCATCAATTCCCTTTTGTCTTCCTTCTAACTGAACCCTCCAAAGATGATTCTCAATCAATTTGTGCATTTTATCGTGATGAGATAATGCTGCCACAATCCCATCCACATTCACCTTCAACTGGTTCCTCAAATTGTGCGAACTATGAGGTGTATGACTAGCTTTTCTTTCACATGGAGAAGCTTCTAATTGTGCCTGAAATTCTTTTTTTGCAAAGTCTTGTATGTTTTCATGCTGATTTGGAAGTAGGTCAACACCAATTCCATCTATCAAATCATTAGTGTCCTGAATTGGTGTCCAAGTACAAGAGGACTCAGGCTGCTCCATGTATTCATCATCATCCTACTCAAATGAAACATCGAATGATGGCATGCTATCCTCCTGAAGAGAAGATGAAACCTGTAAACCAAAATAAGGCATCTCTTGCTCATCACCTTTGTCCATTATGTTCTACATAGGATCAGTTGTATGCTGGTCACTAACTGCTGAAAATTCATTGTAGAGGTTTCTAGATACTTCACCCAAGGCATGTTCTGCTTCGCTTTTAATCATTTTCTCGATGTAGTTGACCACACCCAATTTTCCAAGTTTCATAATCAACACACAATTCAAGTAGCAATCAAAAGAAACATCGTTCTTAAACTCATCTGACATGCTCTAATATTTTGCACGGAATAAGGAAGCGTCGTGTTCACATTCCCTCTTGAACTGTTCAGAATATCCACTGAAATCCATTGTGGCAACACTAATTTTCTGTTCTCCCAACAGGATGGCAGGAAACCATGTTGATACCACTGTAATATCCCTTGAAGAATATAGCCTTAACTTGCTGAATCTAAACTCAAGGAATATCGTCAGGTTCACCAAAAGGGGAACAAAGATTTTGGTTGCTATGAGACCTCTAACACTTCTAGGGCTTTTCACCCTAAAGGAGAGGGATAGACCAAAATGGCAATGTTCACACTTAAGATGCTATGACTCAAAACTCTTCACTTGTTGCCTTTGGAATTTTATCAAACAGTTGGTGTGCAAGCTGATATAGGCTGATAAGAACTCCCGATTGCTTAATTTTAACTTTCCTTGTTGCCAATGATGTTCCTTTGAATTTTTACAATGGTACCAATGATTGCAAATGACAACTACGAACATTCCCAAAATGAAATGCAATTGTTTTTATGTATTTTTGATGCATATATATGATTGAAACCACTTGTAGTATGCAGCTACAGCAACTAGGAATTATGACAAACACTTTGGATGCAACCTAAGATGGCATATGTGCAACTATAACCAAGTTTCATTAACACAAACACTTGGTATGCAAATTAATAATAATATTTATGCCAAAATGAGAACCTACAGCCAAATGACAATTTGTCAAACACTTGGCAAACATACTTCAATGTATTAAAGTTTGAAAACTGAATATTGCTGATATGAAAGTCTGATTACAATTTCAATTTGCAAAGATGATACAATGACTGAATTTCAACTACCAAAAGACTTCAACAAAGTGCTCTCATGGCTGCCAACAACTTCAGACCTTTGTACTTAGAAAATTATGCAATACAAGTTCAAATAACATCAAAGAACCTGATTTTTGAAGTGTGAATGATCAGCAAAATGAATGAAGAAGACCTCTGATTTTTTCTTGGAATTTTTGAAGCCTTCCAAGCGTGAAATTGCCCCTCCTTGGTGAAGCCGCCCTACCCTTGCCTGGCAATATTTTAGATAAATAAATGCAGCAATAAAACTCCACTTCTTGGCACCTGAAATGATCGGTAGGACCGAGGGATCAAAATGCAACAATGCCCAGAACCATAGGATGCTTCAATGATGAGATATGAGCAAAAATTTCATGCCAATGGCGCCCCTGCTGCTGTGTATCAGAATTTAGAAATAAATAACAACCACCTGGAAACACCTCCAATTTGTTCCTAAAATAATCTCCAAGCAGCCACGAAGAGTTTGAGCCAATGCCCACAAAATTCGGATGCAAGGATGTGCCAATATGAACCAAATATAAGTATGAGTATGCAGATTGAAACCCTCCAATGACTGAAATAAGTTCTAATGAAAAATCTGTATATCCTCCAATGTAGCACAAATTGGATTTCTAAAATAAAGCCCACTCAATTAGCAATAATTCAGTTGATATTTCACAACCTCAAAATTGCATAACAAATGAGAGATTTCGTTCCCAATGGCTGGAAATGGCAGAAACCCTAGTTGGCTCATTCACCAAACAATAACATCAAACAAGCCAACAATTCCTAGATGATTAGTTCAAACTTGGCTAACTTTCTCTTTATGCTTTCTCAATAACATCTAAGAAATCCAAATGTATATTTGCACTTTATAAATATTTAAAATATAACTTTATAATATAATACAAATATAACATTATAACATAAGATTAAAATAATTATTATTATTAAAGAGTTACCTTTAATAATAATTAAACATTATATCTTAATACAACTCCTTATTTCTCCCATTCAATTGAATTCGGGAAAAATGGAAACCATCAACTAACTAGGTAACTGCCTCCAAAAGACCCTCTAACCAATCTCCTTAGCCTACGAGAGTCAGGAATAGGCTAAACCCTCTGAAAATGATACTCATTAATAGGGACATTACAAAAGGCAATTAGCAACCGGTATCCAGCATCATGCAAGAAAAAGTTGTGAGGAAGGGTGTAAAAGATATTTTTAATTAAGATAGATGAATGGGATGAGGATCTAATTTAGGTTATGATCAACCACCAAATACTTAAAGAGTTTCCAGATGTCTTTTTTTCAAAATTATTAGAGCTTTACCACTAAGTTTTAGTTTGAATTCTCTATTGATTTGATCCTGGGGTCTTAAGCCTATTTTAAATGCCCCATATCAAATTAATATAGTTTAATTGTAGGAACCTAAAATATAGCTGCAAGAGCTACTAGAAAAGGGATTGATCAATCCTAGCATATATCACTATGGCAAGTTCTTTTGTTCATTAGAAAGAAGGATGAAACATTAAAATGCTTTATAGATGTACTATAGGAAATTATATACCTTTATGATTTTACATTATGTTTGGATCCTTAATTAATTGGACTTAATTAAGCTTCTAATTTTCCAAAGTGTAGACTTAATTCTTTGTGTGTATAAGGACCTAGCTCAACATTATAATGTATTGATAATCCTTAAAATCCCCACATTAATGTCAATAGATTCAAGGAATTGACATAATCTTCCAAGAGTTTCCTATTAGATTCTTGTTGAAGATAAAAGGGTGCAAATTGATGCTCTCTAGAAGATTATAAATAGATCCAAGCATATCCTTGATTAGAACCTTATCATTCTATATTTCAAGAAAAATTCATTCAAATTATTCATTTTCATGAGGCATGAAAATCTAGATGGGTCCACTTGACCTTGGTCAAGGCACTACATGAGGAGCATTACTTTCTATAGGGTCATTGTTGCCCTATCTTTTTTTAATGCAAATTTAAACCTTTTCATCAAATGATTGTACACATGATTGTTTGGATTTCTATTTACATTTGAAATTTGAAGCTATCCCTCAAGAACCAAAAGATGGATTTTCATAGCAAGAAGATCTATATGGTTATATTTATTTCATTTTACAAACTCACTACCATTGAGATTGTCATAAAATTTGTGCGTAATATTTAATCTTGTCAAATTGAAGCATAATTTATTAGGACTCAATATTTTATTAGAAAGAGAAATTCCATGAGAGGGAGTTGTAATTGCATCAATGCCAAGAGGGACATTCAAACTACCTATGGGGAAGGGATGCACAAATGGAGAAGTAGGTCATTGGAGGAACATTAGCCTACCAAGGGATCACAAATTTAGAAAAATGGACATGAAATACAAGGATAGTGTGAATATTGATTCTGGTAAGAAAAAAATAAAAAAGAATGGCATTGTAGAGAAAAGGTGGTCCAACCCAATAAGAGGAAATATGCTAAGAACAAGAAAATGATAAGGAAAACCTGAAAGGAGGAGACCACATTTCCAAATTATATTGAAAAATAGATTGTGAATAAATACATGCTAATATGACAAAAAGGACAAGGAAGAGAGTCTTAACTAAAGTAATGCAAAAAAAGGAAATAAGCATGGAAAGAAAATGAAGGTAGAGGAAATATTAAACATTTAATCTAGTGAGAGAGAGTAAAGAAAAAAGAGGGATTGTTGGATGAGGAAGGAAAGGGAACACAATGAAAAAGGTTCCCAAAAATGACAAAGTGTAAACAAAATTCAAAGTAAAAGGGAAAAGAAGAAGATAAGGAAGGAAAGTGGAAACACAAGATGAAAAAAATAGAGTAAAGAAAGAGAAGGCCAAAAAAAAACTAGAAGAATGAAACTTGGAAAAAAAATAGAAATACTATCAAATTAGAAGGAATAGGAATCCAAATCCAAACTAAGGGTCTATTGTAACTCCTCAAAAGTCCTTATGTTGCTAATACTCCATTGGTCACATTTGAAATTATAGAAATTTAGATCAAGGCTAAAATTGGCACACCAATGAGTCACTATATTCTTAGTTATTATAATATGTTGAACACACAAATCCACCAATTGAGGTTTGAGATAAATTGCCTCAATCAAAAAATTTTGATGGCATCAATTAGAGAGTTAATGAAATATCCCAAATAGGGATCTGCCCTAAAATCTAATTTTTAAACTCAAATTTATGTCCTAATTTTTTGCACTTCAAATTTCTATTCAAACCCTAGATTCTGATATAAAATTTTTGATTGCAAACAAGTGTGAACAACAAACATATATTCTTCCAAAATGATTCAAACAATAGGGAAAATATATTTATCTTCAATTATGAATCAAACCAACAATGAACCACAAAAATGTCCAACCAAACATGAAGGAAATCTGATTTCTGATTTTTTGCAATTGGTGCTACAAAATCAGAAGTAATGTCCATGAAAATACATCACAAAATGGGCTCAAACATGCACAAAAATAACTTAGAAGTCTATTGTTGCAAATCAGACATTAAATTAGGCTTATACATACCAAAAAATCAATAGCAAATGACTCAAGAAGTGATAAAAATGATCTCCCAAGGGTAGTACTTCAATAAGGGCATGAAACCCTAAGTCTTCCACTCTTCAACATTAAGGAGATCTACTCCAAATCTGATCACTCAGGTCTACGATAAATCTGCTAGAGTTTGCTACTCCAAATGACAACAATTGATGCACAACAAACCTTTGGACAACTCTACATGTTGGTACTCAAAATGTAGGGAAAAACCCTAAGCAATGATGACAATAGGCACCAAAAGTCACTCTAAAAATAATGGAAAATTATGGCACCCAAACTGATTTGTAAATCTGAATTATAACTCCCCAAGAATGGCACTCAAATTTGATCCAAAATTTTTCTCCAAAATGAAATGAAATCTGCTCCAAATTATGACCTAATTCTGATAAAAAAATGTTATGTAAATTCTGCTCCAAAACTTGAAATTCTCCAATAAAGTGCAAGTAGACCTTCATTATGAAGTCTTCCCAAGATTAGATTAGGTTTTCATCTAACTCGCCCTTTATTCTCAAGGGATTTTTGTCCTTGGAATAGGCTACTCAAAAGTACACACAGTAATGAAATAACAATTCCAACATGATCTGGAAATGCC
>VDFB02104924.1:0-58355 GCA_007258455.2 Sequoia sempervirens | reverse complement strand
ACACATGAAAATTGACTCTCTTCTTTTCTTTACTAGTAAAAAGCGTTGCTATATTCAAATGCGTTGTTGTAGCTGTCAAATGCATCATTGAAGGAAAAGTGCATCACTCTGGTGAAATTTGATTGTGTCGCTCTACACAAAAATAGTGAAATCAATAGTGTCTCTATATGGACCACATCACCCTATTCAAAATCATGATATTAGTCAAAAAGATAAGTGTGTCGCTATATTTAAAAGGAGTCACCATAGTTTAAATGCGTCGCTATTTCTCTGGAACTTGCAACTCACATAAACTTAAGAGAAATTCATCAAATAAAGTTAGTAAAGCCCTCCTAGTGCCAAAATGTGATTGTAATAATAGTATGAGCTAAATACACTAGATCCTAATGGATTTAAGCTATATTTTACTCCCTAAGCTACAATCCCAATGAGATGTTTGAAAGCTTCAAAAACAAGTAACCATTCAATTGAGCATGAAATAAACCATGAAAGCATAAAATAAACATAATCTAAAACTCCAAACCTTATCCCATTGGGAGTTTGGTGTCGTATTGATATGGAATGATGACCCTTTCCTAATCCATTGGATAAAATGAGTATCTAATTGAACTCCATTGATGAAAGCTTAAGATAAAATGGATGAAACTATGCTAAGCATGAATGAAAAAAATGAAAAATCTTGATAATGGATGCAAGGATGAATAAAGATAGTATTAAAAAGTGCAACATAAATTTTCTTTGATGGAAGTGGATCCTTTTTTCTCCAAAATGTGAGGTATTTATAGGAGAAAATGGTGAATCAAGGGTTAAGATTGATTTGGTCAATCAATGGTCAAGATGGAATGAGAGGTGAAGACATGGATCAAGGATTCTCATCAATGGATGAGAATGCAAGATCACATGGATCAAAGATTCAATCAATGGCTAACAAACATTCAAACAAACACACTTTCAAAGTTGTTGGAATGTTTGTTACAAAGTTTGTTAGGAAAAAATATTCCATTTTTGGAGCAAAATAGAAGAATATCCCTTTGGAATATTCCCTATGCAAGTGGATGGGTGAGGAAAATTAGAAATTAGTTAATTAAAACAAAGTTTTTGTTGTTAAAGTTGAGGAATATGAGGATTATCATTAAATTTAATTAGTTTATTTAATGAAAAGGTGGAAGTGACATTTAATTAAATGATTTAGATTGTTTAATTAAATGAGAGGAGAGAAGGGGGGTTTAAATTAAATAATTTGTATTATTCAATTAAAATAGATGAAATGTTAGTGTGAAAGGGTAGGAATTAACCTAATTAAATTAATTAGATTAATAGATGAAAATGATGCATTTAAATAAATAACTAGGATTATTTAATAAAACAGGCAAAAAGAAGATGAATTTTAGGATGAAACTATGTTAGTGATCAAAATCAGGTGTGTAGTATCATTCAGGACAATTTTAAGTGTCTACAAAAATAAAGGAAAATATTTCCATCATATCATATTTCCATCATTTCATTTTGTTTAACCTATTTTTTGGTGTTTTAGGATGTTTTTGGGTCTTCTTAAAGATTATAAGGATGATAGGATGAACTGGGATCCAATCTGTCTACTAGGTTTAGAAGGTTTTCCCTAGTTTGGAATGGGATTACATTTATTACAGATGGGTGGACGATGCAGAATGAAGGATAATGATAGGGTGGATGAGAGATAGTGTGGCAAGGTTCACCACTTAACAAGTTATCAAGCCATGATTGGATGCATGCTTATTATGAGATGGATGGATGGAGTGAAACAAATGTGATAAAAGGATGGATATAATGAAATGGAGGTGATAAAAGAATAGATGGAAGGGTTAAAAAGTTTAGATGGATGGTGATGCAAGACTTATTCAAGCATGTCGCCTATTTACTAGGTTTTCACTATGGTACCTATCCTAGAAGTGCCATAGAGTGGTTTTCACTTAAAGGGTGATTTATTTCTCTTTACTATTTATTTTTCTTTTTTTATATGTTTTTTGTGTCACACAAGATGCCTATTTACCAGGTTTTTATCAGGGTGACGATTCTTTTTTATTTTTTTACTTTTTCTTTGTTTTTATGTGTGTTTTCTTATGATATTTTGATGAGTCATGTATAGAAATTTTTGAGATGACTACTATTATTGGTTTTGCTCAAGGTTCTCCTTCTAGAGTAGCCAACTGATATGAATCAAAGCTATAAATTGTTGTGACGACAAAGGGTCCTATCCAATTCGACTCAAATTTTATGTTTCCATCCTAGTTAAGTTAATTTTTTTGATTCTCTTTCAAAACTAAGTCACCAACTTGAAAGCTTATGTTCTTTATATTCTTGTTATAGCTACATTTGAGATGGTTTTGATAAGCTTGGAAATGGTTCAAAGCACTCAAACATCTTTCATCCAATAGCTCAAGCTCATGAAGTATAGATACTCAATAGTCTTCATTGCTGACAAGATCTTTCAGGGATACCCTTAGGGAAGGAATCTCAATCTCTATAGACAAGATAGCTTCATTTTCATATACAAGGGCAAAGGGTCTTGTACATGTGGGTCTATGGATGCTAGTTCTGTAAGCCCACAAGGTAGGGTTCAATTGAAGATGCTAGTGGCGACTAACATCATTAACAATATTTTTAAGAATCTTAAGGATTGTTTTGTTGGACGCTTCCACCTGACCATTTCCTTCGGGGTAATATAGGGTAGAGAAGTAGTGTGAGATATGGAATTTAGTGCAAATCTCATGGAAATATTCATTCTCAAATGGAGTTCCATTATTAATATTTATAGTTTGAGGGATATCATAATAACAAATCAACTAGTTAAGGATGAACTTCACTATTTGTTTGCCAGTGATGTAGATTAGGGGTATAGCTTCTATCCTCTTTGTAAAGTACTCTGTGGCAGTTATGATAAACTTATGTCCATTGGATGAAGTGGGGGATATCTTGCCTATAAGGTTGAGTCTAAATTGTGAAAAGGGCCAGGGGGTAGTGATCGGATGCAATTCTTGTGTAGGTGCATGGATGAGATCACTATGTTTTTGACATTAAAGATATTTCTTTGTAAATTGAATAGCTTCTTGTTCCATTAATGACCAATAGTATTCAGTTATGAGAAAATTCCAAACTAGATTAGGCCTACTAGAATGAGACCCACAAACACCTTCGTGCACTTCTTGTAAGGCCATTCAAGCTTCTTCTAGGTTAAGAAATTGAAGCAATGTACCATCAAGGATTTTTTGATATAAGGTGTCTCTAAGGATAATAAAATATGTGGTTCAGTGGATGAAAGTTTTCTTTTGGTTACTAGTAAGGACAAGGGGTATAGTACCATGTTGGATATAGGCATAAATGTCTTGGTACCAGAGTGAATTGGGCCCAACAACATCACACACAATTTTGGGTTTCAAGATCTTGAATGTGGGTATAAAGAGCTATTCCATAAGGAATTCAAACTTAGGACTATTGTTTGACACATCAAGAAGAGAGCCATATTGGAAGTTTGGAAGTTTGTCATTGTTGATGCAGCTTGGAAACATGAGCATGAAGTGTACATACATCAGTTGATTCAGCTATCCTAGTGTTTTCATTGATGTCAACATTGTTGGGGCAAAATTTTGGTGTCATTTGTATAGTACTAACTATACCGAAAAGCTGATCTATCATAAATTTGGATAAGTGTTTTATGTTGACGATGTTATTGTTTAATGCATCATTTTTTGGGTTCGTACTTCACCACAAGAAGAGGTATAACTCTACATTTTTAATCATATCATTATTATTGACTTATATAGCTATTTTCAAGATCTCATGAAGATTTGTGAAGTTTACTAGAAGATATCAATGACAGAGTTCAACTCTGCATATCACTGTCATCTCTTTGTTTAGTATATTAGTTTGGGAGATTCTATATTTCCTTAAGAAGAATGTTTTGGTACTGTGGTTCTAGAGTTAGTCTCATTGATGTTATTAAATGTGAAATTGAAGAGAGATCAAATCTGGAATTTGCATGTATTGGGAAGTGCATGTATGATTGGAATTTTTTGTGATTAGGTCCAATTCCTAGCCAACCTAATACATGATATGTGTTGAGAAGATTAAACATACATTTCAAATGTTGGATCTATTTTAGATCCATTCTGAGGTAAATTAAGTATTTCACAATTTCTTTGGTGTGAAGATGATTTTGAAACATGTTTGGTACTGACAAAAGCTATTTTGGATTGTTATTGTTTACATCTAGTTAGGTCAACCTAATTGATGTGTTTGAATGTATTTGGGTATATATGAGATATTTTGGAGTTGAATAAAGACAAGGAGAGTGAACATAAATGGAATATTAGGTGTGAATGGTCTCATATGATGTGAACATGTGAATTTAGTGGTAAGAGTTCAGAATCAGAGCAGAGTTTTTGAGCGACTGCTAAGTAGAGTAGTACTTTATATTCAGAGCTTCAAAGGAACTAAAATACAACACAAGAAAGGTGCACTTTGTATCAGTTCATACTTTGGAAGTGAGCCATTTTTGCATTGTATTTAGCTCTAGTTGTGAGCCTTATAAGGATAGTGTGTCCTGGTAGTGAGCCCCCATAATATACTATAACCAAATATAATATATTGTGAGCTAATCCTCATTGTGGTTTTTACCTTTTTGGGTTTTCCATGTAAAAATCTTGGTGTTTATGTGTTATTTGACTTTGTGGATGTTTCATGCTTTCATTCTTTATTTTATTTAATGTGTTTTGGTGATTAGATAAGTTGTGTTCAAAAGTTTAATAGAATACTGATTCACCCCCCCTCTTAGTATTTTGAATGTTCAACAAGCCAATAGTGGCCATTGCATTGACAACCTTATTGTTGACTCTTGGTATTTTCTCAAAGAGAATGACTAAGAAATATTTCTTAGAACTATCAACCATCCTATTATAAGGAATCAACTTATCATCCTTTGTTTGATATTCATCATTTACTTGTCTAATGACCAGTTGTTAATCACCATAAACCTATAACTCTTTGATTCCCCATTCAACAACCATTCTTAATCCAGTGATAAGTGCCTCATTTTTGGCTATATTGTTGGTGCAAGGGAATACAATCTTGTATTCTTTAGGTACACTATCTCCTTGGGGTGTGACAAAGAGAATACCATCTCTTGATCCATGTTGAGTGTGAGATCCATCAAAGTATAGCCTCTAATAGTTTACTTGGTTTTCCATAAGGATAACTTCATTAGGGAATTACGATATCAATGGTTGGTGATCATCAATGGGTGCTTCTACTAGTTGGTCTACTATTACTTGTCCCTTGATGGATTTTATATCCACATATTTTATGTAAAATTCACTAAGAATCGTCACCCATTTTTCCATTCGACCAGTGAGTTCAGCTTTAGAAAATTGATACTTCAAGGGGTCAACTTTGGAAATTAGCTTAATCTACCGGTTCAACATGTAATGTCTAAGATTTTGGATGCAAATAAAATTGCTAAACAAGCTCACTCAATAGGTGTATAGTTTAGCTCATACCCAACCAAGGTATGACCAATATAATACATTGTTATCTCTTTGTTGTTTTCATCAAGCTATGCTTAAACAACTCCTAAAGCTGGTGCTATGGATGATATTTAAAAGATCATAGGTTTATCTTGTATAAGAGGCATCAAGATAGGAGGAGATGCCAAGTATTTCTTGATCCATTGGAAAGCTTGTTCACCATTTTTCATCCCACTTGAAGACTACATCTTTATGAAGCAAGTGAATAAAGGGATGCCACTTATCAAATAACTGTGTTATGAATCTCCAAATTGATTGAAGTTTTCCTTGTAGGCTACATAGCTATTTTAATTTTTTCGAAGGAGGAATTTCCATAATATCCATGAATTTTGTAGGATCTATTGAAATAATGGAGAGATTGAAGGTGTTGTTATTGATGTCAAATAGTTGATTAGTTATCAGCTGATTGTTATCATCATTAGTGTCATGGATACATGTTATTGGTTGTATATGTCAAGGATATTGAGAAAATTGTAATGAAGACATGTTACAAGTGTTCAGTAGTTGCTCTAGGTTTTGATCTGGATTTTCTCCTATAGTTGTGTGGTTTAGATATGTTGATCTTGGTTGTTGGAAGCTACTATATCCTAATTTTTGGCTATTGATTCATTGTATAGTGCAAGTTATGTTCACCAGTTGTGAACTGTGGTTTTCTATGTTTCTAGTTGAGGTCCAGGAGAAATATTGTTGGTCTAGATTTCTCTTTGATGAAGTCTTATGACTTGCAGTTCTAGAGTTGAGTTGGTTTGATTGTATTGAAGATAATTTTGGTATCTAGAAAGATTGTGCTTAATTTTTCTGTGTTTTACATTGGTTTGGCTAACCTTGTGTGGAATATTACTTTTGGAGTTAGTGAAGCATGTTGGATCTATTTAGGTCCTGATGAAGTGTGTTTTTGGGTCGCCTTCATTCTAATTCCACCCTACGATGTTCTGGTGCTGACCTAATTTGAATTTGAATTTGCATGGGTGAATTTGGATATTTTTCAAAGTTGAAGTTGGTATAAATGCAAAATGAGTTAGGGAAGAAGTGAAGAAGAGTATAAATAAAATAGAGACAAGAGTGCAAGAGAATAGAGATAAGTGTGAATTAGTGTGTGTGTGTATGATGCAAGTATGGTAGATCAATGCAAAGCCTAAATTTTGAGTTTCTGGAAGTAGTGAGCTGAAGGTGCACTCTATCATTCATGCACGTTTGCAAGTGGATTGAATGAATTGTGGTGGAATCCTTTATTGCATTGAGATTTTCTTCGCTCTGTAACAAGTCTTCTTTATCTTCTTTGTATCTCTATGGTAGTGAGCCCTTTGGGTTGTTAGCCCTGTTGGACAGTGAGTCCTTATTTTGGATAGTGAGTCCTCTTTTTGGTAGTGAGCCTTTTTTCTCAGGTAGTGAGCCTCTTGTAATCAGTTTTGATATTCTCTATAGTGTGAGTTAAACCTCACCATGGTTTTTCCCTTATTTGGTTTTCCATGTAAATCTAGTGTTATTGTGTTTATGTGATGGTTTTTAGTTTCTGCACTAGAATTTAACGTTTAATCTGCTAAGAAGTGTTAAGGTTTAGTTTTTGTGAATGAATTAAAGTTTAATTTTTTGAAAAATGATTCACCCCCTCTCAGTTGTCTTGTTCAATAGGATCTACTTCAATGCCTCTTTGGGATATAATATAACCTAGTAGTTTTCCTTATGTTAGCCAAAAACATACTTTTAGGATTAAGGGATACTTGATACTCTTCTAGTTTGTCAAATATGTGTGCCGAATTATCTAGGTTTCCTTGTCTTGTTAAATATTTTTCTAAGAGATTATCTATAGAGTATTCCATAGTGATATGAAAAATGTCATGAAAAATCGTAGTCATCACCCTTTGGTAAGTGGCTCTTGCTTTCTTAAGGCCGAACGACATGAAATTCCAGCAAAAGGTTCCCTAGGGGAAAGTGAATGTTGTCTTGTGATAATATTTGGGTGCTATCTTGATTTGGATATATCTAGAAAACCAATCCATAAGAGAGAATTTCATGACCCGCTCTCAAATCCACTATGATATCTATATTCGGTAAAGGAAAATCATCCTTCAAACATGCTTTGTTGTGATCCTTATGCCCCCAGTGAGTTTTGAAATTGGTACTAGATTCAACACCCTCTCAAGATAGCCAATAGGTCTAATGAATCACACATCCAACAGTTTTTGTAGCTCTACTTTGACCAAGAGTGCTATCTGAGGATGCATCTTGCGAAGCTTCTGTTTCATGGGATTAGTTCCAAGAAAATCGTGAGATGATGAACTACTAAAGATGGATCCAAACCAGGCATATTTGCATAATTCTAGGAAAATTTGATCCTTTTTCCTTCTAGGAAGGCTATGAAGTTTATTCTTTCCTCAAGATCTAGCGAGGTTGTGCATAATAGGTTATCTTTGGCATATCTTTTGTTCCCACATTTATCAGCTTAGAATCTTCAACCAATATCATTGATCTTTCTTGATACTATGTGATGATAAGGAGACTGAATCATCCATCCTCGGGTGCCTTATGGAGGTTTTCAACCTTGGATACATCCTTTATTTTGAATTTTTCATTATTCAATAGCACCGCATCGCGGTTTTCACTAGGGGATCTAAATTTGAATTTTTAGATTTAGATTTTTATTTTTGTGACTAGAAGATTCAATCCCCCTTACAAAATATTCTTCTTATACAAGTTCAATGTCAAAGCCAACTTTGTGATCTCCAAGTGGTTGCCTCTCGAAGTCCCATAAACTCAATGATGGCTTCATCATTTAGGAATATGTCCAAAGAAAGTGTTTGTTGTTGTTGATCCCAATTGATTAGTTGCGGATAAACAAGTTGAAGTTCATGTGTTTGGGATGGTTGGTCATAGGAAAGGTTAGTGATGGTGTTTACACAAATGTCTTGAAATCGATCTGTGATATATAGGTCATCATGGGTAAGATCATAGTCATCCAATATCTCAACCATGGGAGAAGAGAAACCCTCCTCACAAGAGGCATTTTGAGTGTTAGGAGCAACATTGTCTAACGAACAATAGCCTAGACCTTGATTTTTATTGTGATTTTCCATGGTAATGATCTCCCTTAGACCTTGTTCATTCAATCCAAGGCAATGTTTTCCTATAAATCCCATACCTTTTGCTAATTGATAACCTTTGATGTTTGGATCAATAGGGATTGGAGGTAGTTCTTTTTCTTCCTTTTTTTGTTCTTTATATAGCCATGTAGAAAGGTCTTCTTCAAAGACAACTTCATCTTTCATGTATCCCCATTTAGTAAACACTATAGGTTTGACTTTAATAGTGATAGGAGGAGATTCCTTGATTTCTTTCAATTTTCAATAAGTTCTTGGTGAGGGAGGGATCTTCCCAATGCAAAAAGATTGATTGAAGTGATAATATCCACATCCATTGTCAAGCAATTGAATCTTGAGGTCAGGTTGAGGTGGACTGGATGATGAGGATGGAGTTGAGGATGATGAAGGATGTGAGGATGATGTGAGGGATGATGGATCAATGTATGAGAATGAATGTAAAGAGATATCATTACTAGGAATCTAAAATATTTTCTTATATTTCTCTTCTAGATTCTTGCAATAATCAAAAAGGTTCTGGATCACCATATATTGTAACTTCCTTGTCATTGTAAGTGAATTTTAGGCATTGATAATATATAGAAGGAGATACTTTCATTACATGGATCTAGGGCATCTTAAGAGAAGGTTTTAGGGTAGTTCAAGATCCAATACTTGACAAGTTGTTTTTGTAATAGCCAGTCCCACCTGAACATGAAGTCTAATGGTATCTTCTAAATTTCTTTCATTGTCATCATAGGATCTTATAGTGATACTTTTTTCATATTAATGACATCATCATAATATCCAAGATTTTTTACCAATTTTATGGTATAAATGTTTAAGTTAGCACCACTGTCTAGCAAAAATCTCTTGATTTTATGCTTGTGTATACAAAATTCAAGGTATAAGGCTTGATTGTCAAATGAGTGTATGGGAAATTCTCTTTCAGAAAAGACAAGGTGATGTGTAGAGGCAATGTTCCCAACCATGGCTTGAAATTGCTCAGTGTTTATATCATTAGGTATGGAAGAGTTGAGGAGATATTTTTCCAAAATATCTTTGTGTGCAAGAGATATCTTAAGGAGCTTAAGAATGGAGATTTAGGTTGGGGTATTCTTTATTTTTTCAACAAGGTTATAGTCATTTGAAGTCTTCGTAAGGGATTTAGATTGAGGTGGGGCTCCATGGGTGGTCAGCTTCCCTCGTCATGTAGTAATGTTACACTCAATATTCTTACCAACTATTGTGACAACTTGGATATGGTTATTGGCTTCATGGATGTTTCCCACTACATTATCATAGGTATAGGCCACTTTAGTGTAATCCCATCCTTTTCCTTTGTCATTCCCCTTAGTATGGTTAGGGATAGGATCCTTATAAATACCCAAGTAATCATTTTTAGAGGTTCCAAGATGAAGATCGATGTCAACCTCTTTTTTATCAATTAAGTCTTGGATAAGATTCTTTAGTCTCATGAAATTGTTAGTCTTGTGACCCTTTATTCAGTGAAATTCACTTTGATCATTATCATTGTACTATGGACGTTTAAATTGTGGCTCTTCATATTTGTTTTGATTAGGAAGCTTGATGAGATATATTTAAAGTAATTTTTGTAAAACCACTTCAAGAGGTTCTCCCAATAGAGTGTACTTTTGTTTCATTTTATTATTTTGTCTTGGAGGTCCTCTTTGAGGGTTTTGAGTTTGATTTGTTTGCTGATTGTTTTGAGGATAATTCATTTGATTGATTTATACATTGTTTTAGGGGTTATTAGGAGGTGGCTATATGTTTCAAACAAACTTAGCATCAACCACTTCATTATTAGTGACATTTTTTTTATTTGCCTATATGTGAGGTTTATCATTTGAACCTGATGCTTGATCTTTGCTATTGTATAGTTTTATGACACCTTTTGCAATGAGAGCTCTTTATATGGTTAAACCCTTTTCAAAGATATCTTCAAAGGCGTTAGGGTATAACATATTCAATTGGAAGGTTATATCAGTTTGAAGACAAATACAGATTTCAACAAGTTGTTTCTCAGGAATGGGCCACTTGTATTTACTCGCTTTATGTCTCCATAATTGTAAGTAAGAAATAAATGACCCAGCTTGGTTTTTTTTATCTTATATAAATAAAGAACCATGATGTCTTGTTCAATGTTATATGAGAAATGGTTTATGAATTTTTCAGATAGCTCATCAACAGTTTTAATTTTGGGAGGTAGATGGGAAAACCATTCAATAGTTGCATCTCCAATACTTCTTGAGAAAGGTCTTATTAGATAAGAGTCATTGTTATAAAATCCATGCAAGATACTAAAAATTATTGCACATGTTCAATTGGGTCCTCTCTTCCTTTGTATTTGTCAAATTTTGGGATCTCAAAGTTTTTTGGAAAGGGGATCATTGGTATGCTACAATCAAATAGATAGGGACATATGTCTTGTAATGCATAGCTCTTCTTGGGATTCCCAAGTTGTATGTTCGATATCCTTTGACTAAGTTTTTGGATTTGCAAGGCTATGTCGGTGCTTGGTATGTTTGATTGAGGAATATAAATTTTATATCTTTGTTGTCCTGCAATGAATGTTGAGTCATATGATGGGTTTTGTGTGGATGTAGGACTATGAGCAATGTTATGTGTATGTAAAGAGGGGTTGGGTCCTTGTGAAATGTTATGTGTGTATTGTGGATTGATGGTTTGATGTTGTGGTGTGAAGGTTTGATATTGTGGTGTGAAGGTTTGATGTTGTTAAGGAATGGTGTGTTGTTGTTGAGGTATGGTGTATTGTTTTTGAGGTATAAAGTTTGATATTATGGGTCTATATTTTGTTGTTCTGGGTTGGGAGTTCGAGTAGATGAAGATCCATATTGGTTTTGCATGACATTAGGATTTTGATTTTGGAATTGTAACCCTTGTTGGTATTGTGCATTGTATGAAGGATCATAATATGGAGGTTGTTTCTATGTGTATTGTGTTCATGTTTGATCTTGAGTGTTTGTTTGATACATGCCTTGACCTTGAGGAATATTGGTTTGTGTGTTGTGTTGATAGATGGGGGTTGTTGTAAGTGAAAAGATGGATTGTTTTGTTGTGTTGAAAAATTGTTTTGTTGTATGGATAGATTGTTTTTTTGTATGGATGGATTATGTGGATTATAAATAGTATAGAAGGGTGATGACATATGTTGTTATTATAGTGGAATAGTGGCATGTAGTTGTGGTTGAATGTTGGGTTGTTTGTTTGGTTTGTAATGTGTAGGTCTAGGTAGAAGGTTACCCATGTTTTTCATATCAACATTCAATCCTTGTTGTGGTGCATTTTGTGACAAGGATGTTTCATGTAGGTTTCTTGATATGCTTAGTATCAATGTATTTATTGAAACATTGTGAGTTATAAGTGGTGTGGAGAATGGATTTGTTGCTTGTTGAGTGATGTTTTGAGATTCCCATATGTTAGGATCTATTTGACCATGTTGGGAAACGAATGCTTGTTCCACATGAGATGGTTGTTTATATAGAGGATTGTCAACATGTTGTGTGTGAGATGACTCATTGATTGGTGCTTTTGATTTTGAAAAGAGAGGAAGTATCTTTGGATCTATAGCTGATTTAGGGATTTTTCTAATCATCGTGTCTTCATCCATATGAATAAGAGTCGGGTCTTTGAGTGCTTCAACATTAAAGTCCACAGGTAGTTTAGCACCATGTTGTGCAATTCTAAGGAAATATGTGTTAGGATTCAAGCTAATTATTTTTTCCATTACCTTTTGTAGCTTGGGATCTTGGGTGAATTCTAAGAGATCTTCTTTAATAATCTCCTCATCACTGTCATCCTCTATGATTACGTCTTGTTGTTGAGGGGGCTAGTTTTGTGGTTGTGAAGGAATGTGTTGATGTTGTAGATGAACATTGCTTGATGGAGGATTGGTGTTATGTTATGATGACATAGCACCATTTTTTTGAGGAAGATTAAAATTTTGTTGTGAAGTATTGACATTGTATTGTTGAGATGGATTAATATTTTTTTGTTGTGGATTGACGTTGTGTTATTGTTCATTGAAATTGTGTCGTTGAGGGGTGTAATAAGTTATAGGTACATTATTAGGATTAAAACCCAATGGAGTGTCAATCATATCTTCCACCTTGATGGTGGTAGGTTAGTTAGAGCTACTTGTGTTGGTTGTCATTCTCTTTCTATGTTGGGATCATGTTGTTGTCATAAACGTTCACAATAGACTGTGATGAATGATGAAAGGTTTGAAATGGTTGCTGATTTGGGTTTTGGTTTTCAAAATAACTTTAAAAATGGGATGTTGGAAAACCTTTTGGACAAGAGATGTTGTTTGATGTTATTTTTTTTGGATTTTTTAGATAGTTTATGAAAAATATTGATTTTGGATTTTTGGTACTCACCCCTAAGATAAGGGAATGAGTAGATTTGTGATATTTGGATATGATTCTAAGCTATGGAATCAAAAGGATGTTGGTAAGGTTTTATAGATGTATGCCAAGTCTCAAAAGTGTTGATGGAAGGATAGTTGATATCTCTACTTGAACTAGTATTGTGAGTGCAAGTAAATAAAGATGATAGTGATATAGCAAACCTAAATGGAATATGATTTCCACTAAATTTGAAAAGATCACAAGATAATAGGATCATTGGATCAAGAGACAATATCAAGATGATGAGGTTGATGAGTTGTGATTGGTTTAATGTACAAAGGCTAGTTTTGATTTTTGATGAAAGATGATGATACAAAAAGGATAGCCTAAAAGAGGTTGATGTTGTCTAAGGCTGCTAAGAAATTCTTATGCTAATTTGATTGATGTTTTGTATTAAAGAGATATGATTAAAAACCCTAGGTAAAGCAAGTTCAAAAGATGGAATGATGATATTTGAGGGTGTAGAATGGTTGTGTAAAAGTGTAGGTTTATTGTGATAGATGTTCTGACAGTAGAACGAGAAGGTTATGATTGTGTTTGAGATGAAATTTGACAGGTTTGAGCAAGTTTTGCAATAGAAAAACATGAAAGGAAAATAAAATGTGGTGGTTGTATATGTAGATGTGGTAGAGTTTTAAAATAGAAGCAAGCATCAACAAAGTTGTCTGGACAAAGCGGCCTCTATGTAGAGAGATGACTGGCAACTAGGTAGTATGAACAATAGTGACAATATTTGCAATAGTGACCTTATGTTGTGCAAGAGTGAGAAGATGCACATACAAGTGCAACATGATGCAATGCAAGTGTGGCAAGATGAATATATAGATGTAGTAGACTGTGCAAAGGGGACCTTTGTATTTGAAAGCTACAGTTTTGTGTTCTATTTTAGTGTCTAATAAAGGTTTTGACAGTTTTTAAGTTGATGTAAAAGGTATGATGTTTGATATAGTTTGGTCTGAAAAAAAAATTGATACAAACAATAGACTGTGTAAGGGGGAAATTAGGAAGATGTGATAAATCAAATTGGTGAATAGAAACTAATCTAAACAAAAAAAATGCTAATGATTCATGCCCATTACTCATGAGAATGTGTAAGGGGGAAATTAGGAAGATGTGATAAATCAAATTGGTGAATAAAAACTAATCTAAACAACAAAATGTAAATGATTCATGCCCATTACTCATGAAATGAAACTACAAATTAATGAATTCAAGAACAAAATTGGAAGAACAATACAAATTGAATTAAAAAACAAAGTAGCTTTACCATCCCATGTTTGAGTGTGTTCACAAAGATTTTGGTTTGTTCGTATCAATATGAAGCCTCCATTATGTGTGCAAAAGCTTGAAGAAAGTGCATGTGTTGAAGCTTTGTCAAAAATGTTGATTAAGATCTTGGCATTACTTCGTTGCATAAAATGTATTGATTCTCTGATTGTTTTTGAGAAGAAATATGGTTGTTATAATTTATAGATTTTGTGATTCGAATGAATGCTTGAGATCATGTAGTAGAATATCTTGATCGATGATTGAAATATGTTGAGAGCATTTAAATGGGAATAATATTTCCAAATTGATTATGTAATTGGTATGATTAAAGAAATAGATTGATTTGTCAGGAAATAAATTGATCTGTCAGCCAATCAGAGTTAGCAATTAGTGGTTCATAATTTTCTCAATCATGAAAGTGGGTGAGGATAATTAACTAATTGATTTAATTAATTAATTCTTTTGGAGTTGAATGTGCAAATCAAGTTTGACTGTTGCAAACAAAGTTGCATTTGTTTGATTTTATTTTTGATGATGTTTTGAATAATTCAATTCAATTATTCAAATTTTGGGGGAAAGCGATTAAATAAAAAAATTATTTTTTAATAATTTAATTGACTTAGGGGAATAAAATGAATTAGTGACATAATTAAATAATTGATGTTATTTAATTAGTTAGGAGGAATAAAGTTATTTTAGGACTTTATTTAATAAATGAAATTTATTTAATTGGTCAAAAATGATGAAAGAGTGAATTAATTAAATAATGTAGTATTATTCAATTAATAAAAGAAATTAGGATTTCAAGACTTTATTAAATAAATGAAATTTATTTAATTCATCGAAAGTGGTGAAAAATAAAATTAATTAAATAATATATAATTATTAAATTAATAGAGGAAATTAGGGTTTTTGATGCTTTTGATGAGAAATGTAGTGATATTTGATGATTATGATGTCGATGATGCGAAAATGTCATTTAAGGTGTGTGATAAGTGTTAGGTCAATTTTACATATCTACATTTTCCCCCTCTTTGAGAAAAAGTAATGGTTGCTTTGTTTGTAATATTTTGATGTTAAGATCAAATTTTGAAAAATTTAATATGCCCCACTATGCTCCGACAGTTAGGAGAATGATGGTAGGACTTCGAGCCCTCAAGAGGTTGGCCAAAAATATCAATTTTGAGGTTAGGCTCATGACACTATTTTATTTCAGTTCAGATGCATAGAGAACGCAAAAATGAAGCCTATAGGTCTCTTGCTACTAGTTCAAATATTCCTGAGAGGTCCTAATTTTAACCTAGGAAGGTTTTCTAAGAAAAAAATAGGGTTTTTTGGGGGTTAAAATAGGTAATTAGGGTTCTAATTATCTCATTTGCACTTCGAGCATATAGAAAAAAATTTCCTTTGGTTTTCTTGTTTTGTTAATAATGAGGAGCTATATGAGATCTAGAGCCCTGTTCATGATGTGGTTCTGTGAGTTTGGATAATTTGCCAGCAAGCCCTGATGTACCATTTCATTTCTCATTTTTTTTCTTTCATGTTTTATCAAATTAATGCTTACCACAAAGTAGGTGGAATACTAATTTTAGGATTTTTCTACCTTTATAGCATCATTTTCATGCTTCTTTTCTCAGCAAAATGCTTGGATATTTTCTTGCACCTACTCAAACTGCACTTGATCTAAATTTGGCACCTTTGATTCTTCACCTTGTTAAAAAATCTACTTTGGTATTATTAGTTTCATGCTGTTCCTCACAGACTTTTGCTTTTGATGGTGTAATTAGACTATTGAAAAATTTCATATTTGAAATTTTGAATGCTGACTATCAATTTTGTGTTTTCTCCCATTTGTTTGCTCTGACAACAAAGAATTTTGTTGGAAAAAAATTCCTTTTGACATCTCAGAGATCCTAAGGAATTTTGGTTTATCATTTTAAAGTTTTATGTTTTCATAGTGAATCTTTGAACATCACAGGTTGAATGGGTCAGAAGGTTCTTGAACGGCCTAGTTAGGTGGAGTTTAATGCATCACATGATCTCTGCTTGATTTTATCATTGGTTTGAGCCAGAGCGACATTTTGATGTTGTTGGTCATAACATTTTGCTACATACCATTATATAAGATTGAATATTTGAATTCAAATAATGGAATATCATTCCTCCAAACACCTCTATATTCATTCATAGTTAAATTAAAGATATAGTTATTTAATTGAATACCTTTTCATCTCTCACACATAATTAAATATTACTTATTTAATTATGCAAACTTCTAAATTCATCCTCACATATAATTAAATAAATTTATTTATTTAATTATGAAATTTATCCCCAACTCACTCCTCAAATGGCAACTTTCCTTCAAATCTAAATGAGAAAATTTGTGTAGGAGGAAACCTTTTATCTCTTTCTCACCTTTCAAAAATCTCTCATTGTTCATCTTGACAAGCTTGATCTCAACCGTTGATTACATCAGCCAATTAGAGTCTTTTGAAAACTCTTAAAATACCCCTGCAAATCCAAGCATTGGTTACACTTGCATACACTTACATTCATGTGCACATGTTATTTTAATATCATCAAGCATTTATTAGTTTTAGTAATCATTACATTTAGTAATCTCACATTTTAGCTATCATTTTTAGTTTTGTTAATTACATCTTAGAATAAGCATGCATTCATTCTAAATCGCATTCTCTAGGAAGACATTTTGTTGATCTTAGTACACAAAATTTGAGAGCAAGCTAGATTCAGCAAAAACACTGGAGATATAGGACAATGGGACATCTTCGAAGCATAAATGGAGTTTTCTTTCTCTTCTTTTATTTTATGCTATGATTTAAAGTTTCATTGGTGTGTTTGATTCAATTTTTAATTTACATATTTGATATGGATATTTTCATTCACACATTTTTGGTGCCCACCATGGGGCCTATGCCCCATTTTTAACATTTACTCGTAGGTTTTTTGACAGGTTTTTGCGTTCTAGAATTTGGATTTCCGTCAAAAATTCCCGTTTTAGCTCTTTCGTGGCTTTCTTTAGCGCATGTAGGATTTCTAATGACATTTTTGTAGGTTTTTCAGTGCATCTAGGAACTGTTTCGACACTTCCAAGGACTATTTTAGCGCATCCAGGAAACATAATAGTGCATCCATTTAGTTCATTTAGTTAAAAACATTGTAAAAAAAAAAATTGCCTTCCTAGATTAGCGCATATAGGAGTTATTTTAGCGCATATAGAATTTTTTGTAGCGCTTTTTGTATTTGTTTTAAATATTACCATTGATTTTAGTTTACATAAAATATTTTAGTTGCTAAGTTGTATTTCCAAATGAAGTTCAAGTCTCACTCTTCTCTCAGCAGACAAAACTTTCTCCTGTTAAAGAAGCAACCCTAGGATAGACATGGATTCTAAATGAAGCAATCTAGGATAGTCACTACAATGATTTTCCTTTTATAGTTAAATGAATTACGTTTGTTGTGAAGCTAAACATCTTCAAGAGCAGATTAAATCATTGAATATCATATTCTAAAAGAACATCTATTTGTTTATTCAGGAAGAATAGGTCTAGCTCTTCCCTTTAACTCAAAGTGATTAGAATACCCAAACTTTCCTTCAATTTCTGCACCATCGCTTTATATACATTCTTTAGAGGGTCACTCTTGTAGGGAGTGCACTCACCCAAGAGGAACGACCTAAGTGGGTTCAAACCAAAGCCAAGTTATTTCACCCCACTATAAAATTTAAAGCAAATCTGGGGAAACCCACTTTTGTCGATAGTGTGCAAGATAACCATCCCCAAAGCCTTTGTTCTAAAGGTTGGGAGGTCTCCTGAGGGAGTTTATTATTGCCACACCAAACAGAAACCCTTACTAAGAACCTAGTGTAGTAGCCAGCCAGAGTCAATTTCCAAACATCATAATAATCACACACAGGAGGGAGCTAATTTGTGCCCAGACATCACCCATAACCGCCATGACGTACTTTGTTTAGGGGATCCAGATCCAATTTCCTCATTACCCGAGTACATGCCCAGGAAGACAAAAACACAAGTCACTTTCAGGGTGACATGGTTGTGAGTCTAATGAATGTAAGATGTGGGTTGTTGATTATTATGATGACCTACTTTGAGCAATTAAGAGGAGTCCCGCTGAATTGTTCCATGTGCAAAACCCAGAAACATTTTGAAAGATTTTGAACATACACCACCGTTTAGGCCAAAAGAACAACCATTTTCGTAGTTTTAAGGTTTTCCCTGCTCTAAATAAGATTAAGATCATCCAAGAAAGCACTAAGAATTTGGTTGAATCAACCTTTCTACAAGAATCTAAGTTTCTACCATCATTGGACTAACTACATCCCTGATATCTTCTATGCTTAGAGATTGGAAATCCACCATGTTTGTTAGGAATTCGATTGCCAATAGGATTAAGAAACATAAGAAAAATTTAGGTTACAAAAAGACTTTGCAAGAAAGAAAATTCCTTTACAAGAGTCAAAATGTCTTGCTCCTTCATAGGTACCAAGATTTTGTTAAGGGATTTACTGACGAGTATGCTATAGAGCCTTTGTATTCCCGAGCCTATTTCCAAAGAAGAGTTCTATCTCAATGACACAATCACAATCAGCCTCTTGAGTTTGATTTCATACTGCAACCCTCAATTGAATATCCCACTCATCCCAGCCAAATCATTCACTGATCTTGAAAACAAACTAGGCTATTTGATACACTTATCATTTTTTGAGACTAGGATCAAATCTCAAAAAGTACATCTTTTCAAGCAAGTTTCTGATTATTGATGCAACTTCCCCAACAAGATTCTGATATCCTTTCATCTTGGAAGCCACAATCAAGAGTTAGAAACGTCATTTGATCATATCATAGGATTTTCAACTTATCAGATCAAGACATCATCATTTGTGCACTTCTCAAACTTGTGATCTAAGTTCAGAAGAACATTTCAAAAGCATATGCCTATTGTCACAAGGTCCCAAAAAACACAAAGAAGAAGACGAAAGAAGAGATCCACTTTACAACATGGGTGATAGGGAAGAAAATCCTTTTCATAGGTTTGTATTGGGAATAGTTCAAATGATGAAATAACCGATGAAATGATTCAAGAAGTTGAACAGGATCCATAGTTTCACATAATTTTGGACAAGATCTTAGAGCGAAATAAAGAAGGCTACTTTCTTTTACTGGAAAACCAAGGTGCCAAATTGCCCTTTGACTATGATATGGAGAAAATTAAGGAAGATCCTGAAAAGACTGAAACTCCATTAAATGATCTTAGTACTCTTACCCAAGAAATAAGAGCACTCCAAAGGAAAATCAAGGAAATACAAGGGGGCACAACTAAGAATTCCTTTGATAGAAATATGAATGTAACCTCTTCTCCTTCAAAAACAACATCATCCAAATTCAATGTTTTTGAATTTTTGCAAAGGTTAAATGAGAAGCCCAAATCTAAGCCATCAAATAAAATTGACCAATCCTGTCATGTCATGCATTTATCTTCATCCCCCATAATTCAAAATGAACCTCACGATTCTTTCACCCAAGATAACGGTTCTATTCAATCACCTTCTTCTATCATATTCTCTACATCTAAAGATTCATTTCAATCTACGCACCTCGATCAAAACATTCTTTCCACTCCATCCCATGATACCAAAATTCTACAAACCCTTCCTATCTTTGATCAAGATCCCATCTCTTAAGAACCATATGATGATCCCCTCCTTTCATTATTCACCCATGATAATCCTCTTCCATCTCAAGAACAAAATGTTCTTCCAAGTTCTCTGTCCACCCCATTCAATGAATCCATACTCTCTTATGATTCCATTGCATCCCAAGAGTAGAACAATTCTTCCATCCTATCCAAAGATTCCTTTCTATTTGATGATGAAGCTACTCCATCTCCTTCATCTAACAATTTTTTTCCTAGTCAAGATCAAAGTATCCCATCATCCTCATGTCAAGAGCCTCTCACACCTCTTCAAGCCATCCATGAACCCCACACCTATAAATTAGGATCCTCCACCTATATCCACTCCAGTTTACTTCCAACACCTATCCTTTCATCCATATCATATCCTCCTCAAAATGGACTCGCATCTTGTTTCACAAACAATGCATATCCCATGGGTAAACGAATGTGTGAAATTATGAATTACAAAGGCAAAGGCTTAGGCCTTCATGAGAAAGGTATCCTAGAACCCCTTTCTGTCCAAGCACATCCATATCCTCATGCTCAACCTAGGTATCCTAGTCCATCAAACTCTCCATCCATCCTAGGTCCTTATCCTAGTTCATCAAACTCTCCATCCATCCTAGGTCCTTATCCTAGTTCATCAAACCTTCCATCTATCCTAGGTCCTTATCCTAGTTCATCAAAATTTCCATCTATCCTTGGTCCTTATCATCCCAACCCTAGCTCATCAACCCTTCCATCCATATTAGGGTCCCACATTTCTCCATCTCCTATTCTTCAAGAACAACAAAGGCACACATCCTTGATCCACTTTCAAAATTCTTCCTACATTAACTCATCCATCATACCTCCATATCAGTCATCTCAATACACTCCTCCCATTGCTTTTGGAAGCAATTTGGGTGCCAAATGTCAAAAGCTTCAATATAAAAATCCACATGTATCAAAGGATCAACATGTCTCCTTGAAGAGTCATGCAAAAATAAAAGAAAATTTGATCAAAAAATCAAAAGAAAAATTCAAAAGGCCACAAAGGCCCATGAAAGCAAAAGAAAAATTCAAAAGGCCACAAAGGCCCATCAATTCAAAAGAAAAATTTCAAAGACCACAAAGGGCCATAAATCAAAGAGAAAAATCTCAAAGGCCACAAAGGCCCACAAAGCAAATATCAAAATCAAAAATCATGTGGATTCCTAAAAGTCTCATAGAAGCAATAAAATCAAAATTGGCATCCAAATTTTCTAATCTGAAAGCTTCTCCTCATCTCCCATCTAAAAAAATATCACCTTCCAAATCCATTTTTCCTCCATCACTCCATCACCCTTCAAGGTGTGTGCCAATGTTAAACTTTCCATCCTTTCCATCTATCCATCACCAAGCCTTCCAACCTCCTATCCATTATCCAACATCCAATCCCCATTCCCCTCCTTTAATTCAAAGCCTTGAATAAGGCCTTAGCTTCTACTATCATGCCAACATTTATAAGTCTAATTCCCATTCCCATGGTCTATTAGAGTACATATTTGAGGGATATTAGTCATGAAACTTGAAGCTTAAACCCTTCCTCCATCCCCCTATCATGCAAATATTATCTTTCATATCCATCTCCCTATCCATATACTCTCTTCCATTTTCCTCTTATCATTCATGGTCATTATCCTCATTTTCACCTTTGATCTTGACAAGGTTAAGGATCTTCTTGAAAATCATGCATCTTATCCTATTCGCTTCATCCAAATCATCCATACCATATCCTTCATCATGCGTCTTCTCTTATATTGTGGGGCATCTTGTTTCTTCAATTGGTCATCCCATTCCATCTTAAATGTCCTTGAACAAACCAAAAAAAAAAAATCAGAAAACATCAAAATCCAAAAAAAAAATCAGAAAACATCAAAATCCAAAAAAAATCAGAAAACATCAAAATCCAAAAAACTTTAAAACATCAAAACCAAAAACGTGAAACATTAAAATCTAAAAATAAAAAAACACAGAGGGTGAAACCTCAAATAAAAGAATATTAACAAAGAAATACAAAAAAATCCTAAAATAAATTAGAAAATGCAATAAAAAAAAAATCAGAAAATCAAATATATTTATTTATAGTTTCTCCATCTACAGCAATGTTCAATTCTAGCTTTTCTGTAGCCTTCATATTTTCACATCTTTCCATCTTAGGATGTACCAGATCATGCTACATCATTTTCTCCTAGAGTAATAACTGCCTTACCATATTTGATTTATTGTACATATTCATTTCAAATAAGTTATGTTAATTGGGGGCAACATATTAGGGAAACCAACTTCTGTGTTTCATGTGTGAAGAAGGACAATGACATCAACCCAATCATTAAACAAACAACCAAATGACATGAACATTCATCCAACTATCGATCCCATCACAATTAAGTTTTGTGTTCTATATCATGACCTTGGTATCTCGGGATGACTTTAAAATTGAAATAATGTTTGGAAGAAAAGATAGTATTTTGAATAATGAAGAGCTTGATTTCTATATCATCCTCCTGAGCAGCACTTGATGACAAAATTAAACTAGAGGGTGTAAGGAAAGAGGATGATTTTCTGTCCTGTTGTCTTGAGGTTAACTATCAATCTAGTGCAAATATGTCGCGAGACATGATTTCTATAGTGTATCATTGATGGCAGTTCCACATTTGCATCAAAAAATGGTTAATCTTAGTCTGTTTATGCAAGAAATGCTTAGGTCATCTTGGTTCAATTATACCCCGATGCTTGTGTTTACTTGCTATATCAAAAATCATGAAAGTTGTACTCATGTCATCATTGGTGCTAATTTACCCTCTGATGCTTGTACATACTTCCAACATTTTAAAACGCTCTATGATGATTCAAGAAAGCTAACATAAGGCTCAATGAAAGGTTGGTCTATTTAGTTGCATGCCATTTAGATCATTGTACATATCTGCATATTGTATTTGCATCAAAGTTTTGAAAGGATATCAACAGTTGTCATGTCTCTTTCGACTAGTTGTGGAAGACATTTGGACATTTGTTTCATTATCATTTCTCATCATTTCATTATCATTATCAGTTATCATTTATTGGCACATCATTTTGATACTTTATCATTCAATTATCCATCATTATGCATTCCCATTTCATTTATCATTTTTTCATATCATATAATTTAATTGCATGCCATTAATCATTCTCATTCTATTTCATGCTCATATCATTCATCCTTTATCATTTCATATCATTCATTTTCTCCATTAGGTATTTCATATCATTTCCACTTTCATATTATCTATCATCTTCATATCATTAACATCATGTCACTTTCTTATCATTTCACTTTACACATTTGCATCCCATTTATCATCTTCATTACCATTTCATATTTTTATCTTTGTTTTAACATTTCATTTCTTTCATTATCATTCATTTCATTAACATTTCATTCCTTTCATTATCACTAATTTCATTATCATTCATTTCATTAACATTTCATTCCTTACATTATCACTAATTTCATTATGATTCATTTCATTAACATTTCATTGCTTTCATTATCACTAATTTCATTATCATTCATCATTGAATACTAGTCATATTTCTACTCATTTATCATTTCATCATTTCATTATCATCTTTTATCATATCATTTCCTCATTTCATTATCATATTTTACCATTTACCATTTCATCATTTCATTGTCATATTTTCTCATATCATATTTTACCATTTACCATTTTATCATTTCCTCATTTCATCTCATCATTTCATTTCATATCATTATTTATATTATTTATCATTCACCATATTGTTTCACCATTTATCATTTTCATATCATTTATGTATTATATCATTTTCTTGCATAACATTTGATCCATTTACATTTTCTCCAACATATTTGGCAACACACCCCATCATTATTCATTAATTTTACTTGGGGTTTGTTCTAATCCCAAAAACATTCCATACATATTTATATTTTCACATTTAAAATTACATTTTTTCTATAAGCATATCAGTCTTATGACATACTTTCATAATCAACATCCTATCCACCCATGAATTAGAATATTGATTATAATCATCATCATATCAAATTCATCCTGTATCAAGGTTAGTCAACTGTAACCATGCACATCAAAAATCCATCACATCATGTAGAAAAGCAATGCATATCACATAATCATCTCATAAATGTACATCACATCATCAAAAATCATCACCGCTGCATATCATCACTCATCAAAAATGATACAAATGTCCAATGTCCAATGAAACTGTAAAGTCCAAAGAGAGATACATGGGATATGACCAAAATAATGTACATGCTCCAAAAATAATATACATCGAGATGTGTGAATGAATCAATAATGATACATCACAAATATCACATGAGTCTCATAACTCTAACTATTAGAGCCCCTTGATGGAGCTGACCTCTGTGGTGTAACTCTACTACCTCCTGCCCCAAGATCTTTGCATGGTCCCGACACACCTCGACTATGAAAAGGTCAATCAAAATGTCTCTATCTATCAATGCCTCACATCATGCAATCACAACCCATATCAGTGAACCATATCAAGTGACCCATTAGTGACCCATATCATGACCCCATATCAAGGACCAATCCATTGCTAATCTATAATCCATATCATATCCCATATTAGTGTGACCATATCAACACCCAGGACAACACCCATATCAAGACCATATCAGCTGCACCTGTTATCAAGGACCACAAATACACACACAGAACCAAGCATCAAGGACCCATATCAAGGAACCCATAACAAGCCTCCCATCTAAGTGACCCATATCATGAACCCAATGTTAAACTGACCATCCGGACATCAACAACCAAGCTACTCATCATCATTTTACTATTTGTTTTCTTTTTAGAAAAAACAAATTTTCAACCATCAAAATATTTTTCTGGCTTTGTACTTGAATACAACACAACATGTTTTTTGAATCACATTTATTCACTATTTGGTTTCTACTCATGAAAGAAAATTTATTCTAAGTCAAGCATTAAGCATCTGGGTCACTCTTTTGTTTTAAAAGAAAACATCGTATGGGAATCATCAATCATTCTAATATTTTATTCTAAGAGAAAACAAAGACAATGACGTAATTTTTTGTTTTTCTATTTTCTAGAAGCAAAGTATCATCAATTCATCATCATTTCATCATTTCCATAAGGAACCATTTCCCAATTGTGTATACTTCCTTATAACATAAATTATTAGGAGCTAAATCACTGCATCCCTCTCATTATCTGAATTTTATCATCAACATTTTTTTCATCATCAGTGATTTATCTCCCAAGGGGCATCATCAATAATTATTCAAAAACAGTATCGTTCAAATCACATTTTCCAATTTAGGGCAAAATTTCTAAGAAGGTGAACATTTTCAGCTAAAATACATCACCTCCCAAAGAGAGGGCAGTACACACAAAATGGTCATCAGCATTAATCAAGTTTGTTAATTAATTAAATATAAATGATTTAATTAATCTTCTAAAGTCATCTACATATAAATAAATTTAATTATTTATTTATATTGTTCACTCTTATAATTCTTCTACCTTAATTAAATAAATAACTTTATTTAATTGTTACCATCTCTATCTCAATTAAATTAAATAAATTTTATAATTATATATAATAATTATTCTAAATTTGAATATTTGAATTCAAACAATGGAATATTCCTCCAAACCTATTCATTCTATATAAATCAAATATTAATATAAATATTTCATCTTAATACCTTCATCTCCACTATAATTTAAATATTTTAAATATTTAATTACCTTTGATTATTCTCATATAATTAAATATATTACTCTATTTAATTATGTTCTAATTTCATCTCTCATAATTAAATAAATTTATTTATTTAATTATGAAATTTATCCCCAACTCACTCCTCAAATGGCAACTTTCCTTCAAATCTGAATGAGAAAAATTGTGTACGAGGAAACCTTCTATCTCTCTCTCACCTTTCAAAAATCTCTCACCGTTCATCTTGACAAGCTTGATCTCAACTGTTGATTACATCAGCTAATCAGAGTCTTTCGAAAACTCTTAAAATACCCCTGCAAATCCAAGCATTGGTTACACTTGCATACACTACATTCATAAAAAAGTACTATTTTAATATCATCTAGCATTTATCAGTTTTAGCAATCATTACATTTAGTAATCTCACATTTTAGCTATCATTTTTAGTTTTGTTAATTACATCTTAGCATAAGCATGCATTCAATCTAAATCTCGTTCTCTAGGAATACATTTTGTTGAGCTTAGTACAAAAAATATGAGAGCAAGCTAGATTCAGCAAAAACACTGGAGATATAGGACAATGGGACGTCTTCGAAGCATAAATGGAGTTTTCTTTCTCTTCTTTTATTTTATGCTCTGATTTAAAGTTTCATTGGTGTGTTTGATTCAATTTTTAATTTACATATTTGATATGCATATTTTCATTCACACACCTACCAGCAAAGGTCATAGAGTGATGATTATTGTACTTGCAGAGAGATGACACTTAGAGACCTTGTCCTTTCATTTACCTACAAGGGGGCCACCATCACCCTTGAGAATGTGTGGAGGATCCTTCATGTACCCATTAACGGAGAGCTTGTTACATATTATGTTTGACAAGGTACCCGTGCTATGCATCGCGTACTTGGTGTGAGACATATGGAGGTTCACCGGTTAGAGATAGACTTATCAGATTTTGTTGGTAGTGTTGATACCGTTTCACTTGTTCTATGTGGTTTGGTCATGGGGCTGGTTGTTCCTAATAGGAGAGGCTGATAGTTTTCCATTGGTTGGGGTGTGTGTATAGAGAAAATGTTTGAGCACAAGACTAGATATGCATGGGGTCCATGTCTCCTTTCCCACCTATATAGAGATATGCATAAGATTGCATATCATGGAGGGAGGTATATTTCTATTGGTGTTTCTCTTTTGCATGTATGGGCCTAGGAGCACATCCTAGTTACTCAACTTGATGGTATACTAGATCGTATTGTTGGGGATCCATATTCTTATTGTTATCGAGATTTCCTTCATTATACTTTACTTGGACAACTTCCCTACTGGCATCACATTTTTGATGATATGCTAGGTTTTATATGGAGACCGTATATGGATTTTGAGGCATGGCCTAATGATCAAGAGCATTTGGTATATTGCAGAAAAACTAGACAGCTTATTGGTTGTGTGCATTCTCTACTAGAGAGATATCTACCTGACATGGTTTGCAAGTAGTTTGGAGAGAGATAGGGTTGATTTCCAGATGCCTATGAGGCTCGTTTTGGTTGGATCACAAAAGAGGTCCATGTCTAGGGTCTACAAGTGGATCATGATGTTGTTGCATTCATAGCTCTTGCTCCATTCAGATGGGGTTGGCTAGTGGGTTTAGTAGATCTAGGGACTACTCTCAATTTTGATCAGTGGTGGGCATGACACATTCCTTTGAGATTTATAGATCCTATCAGTGTTCCTGTAGTGGGTAGAGTAGGAATAACAGTTTTTCATGGGGAGAGACAACATGTGGAGATCATTGTAGAGCATTTTTCTAGGGTGAGGTAGGATGGTGCATAGGATGATCTGATGTAGACCGATTAGGGACAGGTTCTAGGTCCTCCTCCAACACTTGGAGATGGAGGTGTATAGTTAACATAGATGACAACTACAAGGGATGTCGAGATATTGTGGCAATAGACCATGGAGGCATAGGTTATTACACTCACTACAGAGCAAGACACAACTCGGCAGGAGAGAGAGGGCTTCAAGGTAGAGAGACATTGAGATTGGGCACCATCTTGTTGCTGAGATACAGTTGTAGGCTATTACCACTAAGAGGGATAGCCTTAGGATAGAGTGTGATAGTCTTTGTGCCGATGGGGATTAGTTGCTACAAAAGGCAACATATTATTAGACCTTGTATGAGGCCTCTATTTCTAGAGCATAGTGACAGTCATGGTTTGGAGAGCCCAATGTTGCTATGGGTGCCAAGTCATGTAGTCACTTAGTTAGACATCCTGATCATATTGATGCTCAGAGTACTCCTCCTCCGACTGGGAAGTGACATATTTTTTCTTGATCTTTATGATGTTTACTATTCAGAGACGTATATTATAGACATAATTTTGTATATATATTCATCGCCCCAGCTAAGGCCTCATATATATGTATATTTTTGTATTTATCCTATCACACATGTTTCACTGATGATGTACCATGACATTCTCCTTTTTTGATGATGATATATATGAGGTATACATGCTTTGATTCAGCTTCATTATGTGTTTATGTGATGATTTATGGATGATGATGTATGATGATGTATTCTTGTACATGTTTTTGTACTTTTTTTGATGTATGCATATGATGTGGATGGATGGATTGATTATATTCTATATCATATGATGTTTTATTATGTATATTATTGATGTTGATATATGATGTCTTCCTTGTTTTATTATCATCATGATATGCATTGACAACATTGTGGATGCAAGATGGATATGGTACTAATGATATTGTGATGCAGGATGGATGTTAGTTAGAAGAAATATTCAATGATGGATAGAAATTTGATGTTGTTAGTTATTGATGAGTTTTCTTTTGCTTTGCTTGGAGGCTTTGCATTTTTAACAATCCTTTTTGATGTAGAGAATAGATACGATGCACCAGAGTATTAATAACCAAGGTGACTTTGTATCCATTGCATGGACTTTGACTCGACATACAAATAATATTTTTGATCATAATAGACATTCAAATTTTTTTAAAAAAATATATGGTTGGGTTGTGTTAAAAAATTTCGGACCAATTACACATAGAGGTATGAAATACCTAATATGCAACTGCTACATGAATTGTTTCGAAACAACTTCCATACACTCAATAAAGAAAGTATTCACCATGGTAGTATCTCAAAAACATCTTACAAACAACAAATCAAAATGACGCTAAATTTCCCCTATTCCTTCTTCGCTAAATCCTTATGGACATACTCAGGAGATCCTAGGAATGAACCAATAAAATAAATCATAACGATAAGATTATAAAAAGATAAAACAAAGTTGCAACATCACTTGCCATATTTTTTTTGAGGTTTCAGGCTATTATCCATTGTTGATCATGTCTATTATAGGAATGGATCCATTAAGAAATATCTCAAGATGTTGTTGGTGAATTGTCAAAAGATAGGTAGTTAATACTTTGGCATTGTTTTCGTCTATTTTGTAATTAAATCTTTGTGATTGTTTTGGTTGAAAGTTCTAGCTTTTGATGTTTGCTCTGTTTGTTTGTTTTTTTTGTTAAAGGGTGAAGATGATGATTTGTTTATTATGGATGAAAAATTATTGCGGATTGTGATGATGGAGTAGGTCTTTTCGATTTTTTTGAGTTTTAAGATGTTGTTTTTGTTGTTTTTCAGGGGACTAACCTAGGGCCTCGAGGGCTCATAAAAAATAATTCTTTCCTACATTGTACATGTAGAGGCTTGTATTTTGATTGGTTTGAATGTTTTTTGACTATTTTTAGATTTTATGGTTTGTGAATGTTTTTGGATTTTGAATTTTTTGAATGTTTTTGGATTTTGAACTTTTTGAATGTTTTTGGATTTTGAATTTTTTGACTAAGTTGAAAGAAAGCATGATAAATACCTAAGGGGACTGACCTAATTCCTCGAGGGCTGATAAGCCTTGCCTACATTGTACATGTAGAGACCACATAGTTCAACCGATTTGACTCAAAAGCATAACATGTTTTTGAAATTCAAACAACATTGATAACTTAGATTAATATTCCACTTCTGTTTCTAGAGGATATGTTGTGGGGAATCTACTTGAACTAGCCATGAGGTTCAAGCAAATGTTGATATCTTAGACTTTTGAGTGAAGGAATAATCCAAAGTTATTGTTTTGATTTTGTTGTTTCCTAGACGTTTTCAATTTTTGATAGTTTTGACAATGATAGGACATAGAAAGATCTAATCCATGACCAACTTTGGGAAGTTGCCCCTAGTTGGAGACAAGACTACTTTCCTAAATCAATAACGAGTCATGGTTGGACACATGATTTATTATGGAACAAATGGGTGTTGCTTTGGATAGTACCAATAGATATCGATGCAAGTCTTGTTCAAACATAGTGCTTGTTTGCTAGGTTTTCACTATGGTGCCTATACTAGAAGTGCCACAAAGTGGTTTTCACTAAAAGAATGTTTTATTTCTCTTTACTTTTTTTCTTTCTTTTTTATTTTTATCCTTTTTTGGGGGTATAAGATGTTGAAAACTTGGATTGATATTTTACTTTGTTTTTCTAGAGGATATATTGTAGGAAATAAACTTGAACTAGCCTTGAGGTTCAAGGAAATTTTGATATCTTAGAATTTTGTGTGAAGGAATAATCCACGTTGTTGGTATCTTTGAAGGTTACCTTGGTAGTGCATTGGTGGTACACCTTGTTGTTGGGACGAATTGTTTTGAAGGTTACCCTAGTGGTGCATTGGTGAGATACCTTATTGATGGGACAAATTGGGAAGGGTACCATGTGGCACAACTTGTTGTTTGGACAATGCTTAGATCACAATGTGAGCTAGAAGACATAGATCAAGATTTATTCTAAACCAAGATGTAAGTACTTGCCCACCAATGTCTAGCAATGTAGGCAAAGGATTATCTTGTGATAGGATAGCATGTTTGGATAGAGTATGCCCCCTTGGACAATGCCTCATGGCTCAAATAATGTTGGATAGGATAGGATCAATGATAGTGACCCATGTCAAGATGTTTTCCATAAGCAAGTGTAAAGTGTACATCAAACATTTGTCAAGATCAAGGTGAGTTGGATTTGGATAAAAATGGATTGGATTTATTATGGATCAGTTGATATGCTTCCACCTAAAATGATGCACGTGGATGCTCGATTCTACACATGATTCCTATTTTCCAGGTTTTCACCATGGTACTTGTCCAAAGCGCCACAATAGTGGTTTTCACTAGAGGACGATTTTTCTCTTGACTATTTTCTTGATTTTTTTATTGATTTTTGATGTCACACAAGACGCTTGTTTACCAAGTTTTCATTATGGTGACAATTCTTTGCTCATGTTAAACCACCTGGTGGTCCTGATGTAGATGTTGGTGCTAATAATGTTGTTGTTGTCATGATGTTCCAACGATATCCTGCTTGGAGTTGTTTTGCTAAAATACAGGCGTTTGAGTGTAACCTTTGGAAATTCTTATCTTCTTTTTCAATACTCGAGTTAGCCTTACCTTGATACACACATAAGGATAGAGTTCCTTTAGAATACTTATGATAAAGAGTTGCTGCCAACACATGGTCAATGTGAGGGCTTGATATCAAGAATGGTGAAATGCATTGAGGGATATGATATTTAGATGGATTGGTCGATAGTTTGGAACCTTTTATTTTCCAAACTTGGGATGATGAGCAATGATGGGTGGATATGGAGATTCGATTGGGACCAACTTCTTGATATACCTCGTAGGTTGCTCTTGAGGCTTTATTTTACATTGCTAGATTTTTTTAATGGATGAACTTCCCATTTTATTTTACCCCATAGTTTCTTTGACTAATGGAGTTTGATAGGGATTATTTTCTTTCTTTTTCTTTTGTATACATTTCAAATTTTCTTGTCCATTTTGTTAAATTGCTAATTCTTTTGCTTCAATGACTTGTTTTATTCTTGTATATAGCTTTTTCTCTTGTTTTTTTTCCCAATCAGAGGGTTGAAATATGTGTGGATGACGATTCATGACATGGCTAGTTGTAGTATTGGTAGCAGTTTCATTATAAGGACTCTTTGTGCTTTCTATATTGATGTTTGTGCTAGATAAAGATGCCCCTAGTATTATAGAGTTATCACTAGTATGTTTAGATCACTTAATTGTTGAATAACCAAGACCTTGATGCTTAGGATTTTCAATGGCTTGCATTGGTGCTAGGATACCTTGTTCATGTAGGCCTAATCCTCTACCTTGATAATGCATCTGTTAAATTTTTTTATTTGTAGTAGGACATAATTTACCTTGGAAACAAGGTGCTAAACCTTCTCTACTCTATTGTGGATCTTCAGAGGTGATAGCTTCTTCACTGGTAGGATCCCTCATATGTGGGATAACTTCCTATTTTATATCTTCAACTTGATCCTATGAAATATTAGATTTTGATGGACTTTCAAAATATATTGGTGCTTATTTAATTGTTGTATACCCAATGCTCTGCTTCTCAGGATTGTTATTTATCTTTGTTGATTTTAAGATTCCGTGCTCCATATTTTCATGCTTGATGTATTCAACCTGCCTGGAGGATGTTTCTAATTTTCATGCTTCTTCTTGATCAATTTCAGATATATTTATAGATTTATTTTTTTCTTTGATCATGTGTAAAGGTGTTAAGAGTAGGTGAATCTTGTTCCTTGGTAATGACATAAAGAGTATGAGACTCTTGTCTTGGATGAAGAGCATCTACATGTCCATTAGGAGTAAGCATCTCATGGGTAGATGCATGTGCACTTGGTATATGAATTTTTTCTTCTTTTGGAAAACCTTGGATGTCTTGGAAGATATCTACCAAGTCATTATAGTATTTTGATGATAGAGATTCTTGATCTTAAATTTGTGTGGTATTATATTCGATATGCTTTGGTTCATGCTCTTGACATGGATCAATTTCAAAGAAGGGATTGCTTGTAAAGGATCCTTGGATTTCCTCAAAATGTGGACATATGGGTGATAACTCTTGGTTTAGATTTTTTGCATTGGGTATAAGTGTTGGATTAAGAGTCTCTTGATTACCAATATGCACTACCATGAGGTTGGATGATGTCAATATATCTTGGACTAGATCATTTCTAGACTTGGTTGATTGAGTTTGATCATGCTTGGGATTAAATTCTTGATGTATGTCCTCTTGCTCATTGGATGATGTAGAGATATTCTCAATGTGATCAGTGATAGATAGCTCTTGATCATTGCTTTCAACTTTTTAGGTTGAGATATTGTCAATTTTGTCATTGGTAGATGGCCCTTGAAGGTCGTCTTCAATAGATATTTCTCCTTGATCAATAATGTCTTGGATGAGTCTTTTGAATGTAACACATTTGATGCATCATGACCTTTTATTCCATAGTATTTACAATAGCTCTTGTCATCATACCATGGGAATTTAATGGTAGGTTCACCACCTTGTGATGGTTTCAAAAGTGTGATAAGTTTGGCATTGACTAATTGGTTTAACACACCCTCAATTGGCTCCCCTAAAGTAGTGTATTTACATTCAATAGTGTGGCTGGATTGTGAGGCTTTTTGTGGTGGAGAAGATTGTTGTGTTTGAGGTGGATTTTCTTGTTGGTTTTGGGATTGATGGTATTTATGATGTTGTAGTTGATGATTTTGATGTGGATGTTGCTGATTTGGGGGTTGATATTTTTGTTGGATTTGATTTTGATGTTGGGTGATCTTATTTTGATTTTGTGACCATTGTTTTTGTTGATTCACTTGTTGTTGTGGAAATAGACTTTGTTGTTGATATGAATCAATGTTTTGATGATATTGGAAGTGTTGTTGATGTGGATATTGAGGTGTTTATGGAATTATGTTCATTTTTTGTGGATATGTAATGTCTAGATGTTGAGCATGGTATTGGCGATAAATCGTATTTTGATTTTGTTCAAGTTCCTCAATCTTTTTCTCAAGTTCATTTAGGGAAATTTGATGTTCTAGACTTAGTCCTTGATTGTGATTTTGAAACCCTTGATAAGATTGATTTTTATATGGATGAGGATTTTGATTGAAATTTTCCATGTGATAAGATGTTCTAAAACCTTGATTAGGAGAATACATAGTTGATATATCATTGCCATTTGTGGCATATGATGTGCCCATGGGTGTAGAGAGTGGAACTGGATTTGGGTAATAGATTGACATGTTTTTGGGATGTTATGATGCTCAATACCCTATCACAAGGTCACTTGGTTTATATCTCCATAAGTCACTTCCGTCATTTGTGGTTTTTGCGAGGGGCACACTAGAGCTACTTTTATATTCTTCCATTTTTTTTTAATGTTGCAATCTCGTAATTTTCATAAACAAGTGCCAATATTTTGTGAACATTTGGTGACTACTAACTACAGAATGAAATAATGCTTTGTTTTTGGGATTTTCTATTTTTTGAGAAAATGAAATTGCATTTTTTTTTGGGATTTTTTTTTTTTTGAAAAAGAGGATACCTATTGCCATGCAAGAGTTGGTAATACAGGCCTTCTTATTGCAATATCAACTTTTCATTCTTGTTTGTCTAGGATATTTGTTGTGTTTCTCCACTGGTTTGGAGTTTCCTTTGTCTCAAATATGAAGCTTCTCAAATTACTAATTATTTCTATTTTTTCACCTTCAATCAACTTAAAGTTTGGTTGTATGATAGTTGGTGTAAGGTTTGGTTGTTAAATTGGAGAAATCAAATTCCAAATGGTCATAAGGTGAAAGCATTGGTTTTTTTATATGGTTGTTGTGAAGCTCAAGACTGTAAGGTTTGAGTGTTGTTTTGGAATGATGCTATTCTTGGAACTCAAAATGTTGAAAGACCTAGATCAATATTTCACTTCTTTTTCTTGAGGATATGTTGTGGAAAAGCTTACTTGAAATAGCCTTGAGGTTCAAAAAACTATTGATATCTTAGAAGTGTGATTGAAGGAATGATCCAAGTTTTTTTTTTTTTAATTTTGATTTCTAAAAGTAGGATGAGGTGTGTTAGCTCTCAAAAATGCAGGTTGAATGCCTCAAGAGGCTGCCAATCTATTGATACATTTCAGGGTAATAGACAAGGTCAAGAGAACTCAACCTTCTACTCTTCAGGTGCTGCTAAACCTAGGCAAGTGTACCTTTCTGAATGAAGCAGACTTGACTTATGATTATTCTACTTGCAATGATTTGTCCACAATGGCAGATGGAAGTGAACACACGAATTCAAACTTGATAGCAATAACAATCTTCTGATCTAAATCCTAAAGTGCTCAATTAACAAATGTAAAGAAACCGAATGAATTCAAAATGATTAAGTGTAGAGACCAATGCCTTGTTGGGTATGCAGAGTCACATGAAACCAAGATGAGCAACACTCTTTGGAGGAAATTCAAATTATCTAGCACATATTCTGTTTACAACTTGTATAAACATGCAATATTGTAACTACTAAGCTCTACTTTAATAATCCAAATAGATCTTTCTAATTACTATGATCAACAAAAAGGATTTAATCTTTGCTTGAAAGAACCAATTGGTTAATCACACAGATACATCAAATGTGCATTGATAAACTGAACATAAACTTGTTATGTCAATTTAAACAACCAAAAAGCATCAATCTTGGAGACAACTTAGCAGTATTTTCATTTAATTCAACAGAAAATTGACACCAGAAAATGCAACAACATCAATTGATTTTCATAAATACCTCCATTCTGAAATCATGCAACAATAGTCTTTGATCTTATAATTTTATTCTACCGCATCTACTTGCTATGTCTCAAAATCTAATAACTGATGATCCTTTTACAATTACAAAAAATCCTATTTATACACCAGCATCAAGAAAATAAATCATATTGAAATTCCATGTCAGCCTTCCATAGAATTTGGGCTCCAATCAAGTCGGCTTGCAACGGTTTTATGAATTCACATGTTGGCCACAATATTTGAATTTCTGTTATTCACTAGTGAATTAGTCACCAAGACATATCACAGCTATGCCGAAGGAAATTCAATCGCTAGTCGTCCCCACTTGGTGTTACTCGCTTTCGCCGTGACATATCAGAGTCGGGGAGATGTCATACAGCTAGCATTATGTTTCATCGATATACATTTCTTTACGCGCTTTCACTAAGACAAAGATATCTCTCACCGATGTGTTCTTTTGTTTCGTTCACAGTCGCCATAGCATTCAGATATCGGAGAAACCTCACGTAGACCACATCATGTTTCACCGAAAGCCCCCTATTCATCTTGCGTGTCACTATAAACTTCAACTATCGGGGAGACATCATATAGAATTCTCCTTGTTATACCGAGAGCCTCGAGCTCACACTTGTTCGCCAAGACAACATTACCTTTATACCGACAAAGTCCATATGTATGCTATCAGCAAGACATATCAATGTCGGGGAGACCTCTCGTAGAATGCTTTGAGTCATACCAAAAGTCTTCATCCAAACTGAATTGTTGAGACAAGTCAATTCTAATGTTGACAAAGATCCCCACTATTGTCCATTGGCGAGACCGAAGGTCACTTGCCGAGACCTCACGTCGAAAACCCCAACTCTTACCAAGATGTATACCTTTATGTTGTCGGTAGGCAAGACAAGAAAAATTCACCAATATATTATATCAAATGAAATCTCTCACCGAAAAGCACCCATTTGTTGCCGGTCGGTAAGACAACAAGGTCTCACGAAGACATTATATCGATAGCCATTAGTTTTACCGATAATCCTCCACATGCATACGGTCGATGAGACACACTTGAATTCGCAAAGATACTAAACCGAATACTCCAAGTCTAGCCGAAGTGAATCTTTTAATGCGCCTGTAGGTGAGACCAAAAGAGTTCGCTATGACCATATAATGACGCCGCAACTCTCGCCGAAACCGCATGAAAGTCCCGCTGATATCTGCCAGTAAGTAAACTCCAATTACCATGACACCAGAAATGTCTTGCCAATAGGTAGCACAGACGTTTACAAGCAGAAAAGTGGATTGGGGAGACCCTGATATTTTTATGCCTATACAAACCAGAACGTGAAAAGTGCAGACCCGATGGATCCAATGGGGCTATATGGGAAAAAAATGGGTGAAATATGCACACGGTAGGATCAATCTGGAAATTTATGAGTAAAATCACCAAGTAAAAACATCAAATTTTAATAGTTCCAACAAGGTGTTCTATTTTTGAAAAACAAAATGATGGATTGATGTACTTTACAATGTATTTTTGGGGTTTAATTATCTTTTGTTCTCACAAGGATTTTACAACCAGATTTAGATGGTATTTCTAATTTTTACAAGAAAGCATAGCGAAAGTAATAGGTTTTGAGCTAAAGCAATAGGTTTTGAGCTAAAGCGATATGTTTTGAGAAAAAGTGACAATTATGTAGCAAATGTGGCTGAAAAAGTCAATTGGGGCTAGATTATTATCAAGTGCAATAAATTTAGAAAAGCAAATACGGTTTCAAATTTTCAAGTGTGGCCTTTATGTGTAGTTTTTCAAATTGGTGAATTGCATAGGAGAAAGAGAACCTTTTTGGAATAAGCGATAGATTTATAGTCAACTATGTTGGGAAAATTTTGTCAAATGTGGCAAGAATAGGAGCAACTATGACAATTTTAGAACAAGTGCATTCAATTTTCTCAAAAGCACTAAATTTTCATTAGTAGCTATCATAAGATAGAGAGAAAATGCACCAGCTTTTTTGCAAGTGTGACCACTTTTTGGTCAAGTGCAGCAAAAATAGAGGAAAAAGTGGCCTTTGTAAAGTTTTTGTTTCCCAATTTCAATGTTAGTAGCAGTTTGGATGATTTTGCAGGTTTTGATGGCTTTGTGTGATCTATTTTTTTGAGATTTGGCAAGTGATATCATGCAACACAACAAACAAAACTCATTTGATCCTAAGATGTGTATAACTAAAGCATGCTTCTTTCCACAAAAGTTCAAAGTTTTAGGAATTCAAAATGCTAAAGTTACAGTTTCCAATTTTTACTTTGTCTTTAATGTGACTTGAAATGTGAGCCTAAAAATTCAAAAACCTTCAAAGACATTTGTTTAGGATATCTTTTAGGGAGTGAAAACATAGGGCTCTTTTCAAAGTATTCACACTAGATTCAAAGGGTTTGATGTTTAAGAACCATGTTAAATGCTTGTTTTGATGTGTTCACTTTAATTTAAGCACAATGTTTGATATTTCAAAGTAATTGAATAGATTTGGTAATTTTATGAAGAAAATGTACATCCTAGGGATAGAAACTTCCTCCTAGATGGGCTTACCTCATGCCCCGAAGGAATGATTTTAAATGCAATGAATGAAGAGTGTTTTACGCTCAACCATAAGTTGGAATTGGTAAGTAACTTCTCGAAATCAAAGTTCTGATGCACCACTTCAAAGAATGTTTTGGCTAAAAAGTGTAGCTTCTATCAAAATTGGTTCTTAGACATGTTTTAGGATAACTAGTGTTTATACATGCGATTCTTCACTTAATTAAGAGCCCCCCAACCCTTATGGGTTTTTACGTATCACATAAATACTAGGGGAGACTTTTGTCAGTATAGAACATCTACACCAGGTGGGTGAGAACTTTCCTCACGCCCACAAATATTTATATAGCGGACCAAAACAAAGTACTTCTTGGGTCATTCCCTCTCACAAGTTGGGAGGCATGCCCTCTAAAGGTATGATTTGAAATGAAACAAAGAGTGTGAAACTCAAGATGTTTTTCATCACCCAAGATCACTGAAAAGGTGCAAGGGGAGAGGATAGACACCAAGTTTGCAAAACATGAAATACATGGAATACACTTCATCACAATGTTCATTTTAAGCCTCAAAAAAAAAAAAAAAGAAAGAAAGTAAGAGAGAAAGAAAAAATAGAAATAAAAGGTGTGTACAAGATACAATTTTTTTGTTCTTTTTATGTGTACCAAAATGAAATATTCTAGATTTTAAAAAAAAAATAGCAATGTGCAAGAAAATAATTTGATTGTTCATTTTTAAGTACCAACCAAAGTGTTTTTTCTAAAACCTTGTCTTAATGGTCAACAAAAGAAATCATGCATTCGTTAACAAAAATGAAAGCGTTGGTCAACAAAAATCGAACATTTTTTTTAGAGCATCGAAAAGGAATTGTTTGTTCTAGCAAGCTTTGAAAAGAGTAATCCTTTTTAGAGCACCAGTTGAAAGCATTCGTTTGTGGGGTTCTTTTTATTGCACCAATTGAAAACATATGCTAAGCTAAGAAAGCTTTGAAAGATTCATTTTAGATGCACCAATTGAAAGCATTCGTTTGTGGGGTTCTTTTTATGCACCAATTGAAAACATTTTCTAAGCTAAGAAAGCTTTGAAAGATTTGTTTTAGATGCACCAATTGAAGTTTTCTAACTATTAAAGCTTTGAAAACTTAAAATCTTCGACAATTCACCTTCTCTACAATAAACCTGTTAATGGTTCTTGGATAAATACATGCTACACTTCTGTAAATCCTATAGAAACAATATTTGCACTTGTCAAACATCCAAATCAAACGATCATTAATGTTAGAAATAAAAAATTGACTTGTAGATTTCTGATAAAAACTAATAGAACAAAAACAAAACTTTTAAGCAAAAGTGGCCTTGTTAGGAGCAACTGCACTTGAAAAAGTCAAGTACAACCTTTGTTTTTTTGCAAAAGCACATGAAAAGTCAAGTGTGCACCTTTATTTTTGCAAAAGTGCATGAAAAAGTCAAGTGCATGAGAAAATTCAAGTGCCTGCTTGTTATTTCTGCAAAAGTGCATGAAAAAGTCAAATGCATGAGAAAAAGTCAAGTGTGTGAGAAAAAGTCAAGTGTGCACCTGTTATTTTTGCAAAAGCACATGAAAAATTCAAGTGCATGAGAAAAATTCAAGTGTGAAAAAAAATTGAAATCAAATGCACAAAATTCCTATAGCTTCTGCATGAAATTTTTTCTAGTGTGCTTCTAGAACCTGCAACTTCAAAATTAGCTCATAAAACGATTAGTGCTAATGACTGTGGTCTCACTGGGCATGCCAGAATATGTAAGGGGGAATTCGGGAAGATGCAATAAATCAAATTGGTGAATAGAAACTAATCTAAACAGCAAAATGCTAGTGATTCATTCCCATTACTCACAAGAATGTGTAAGGGGGAAATCAAGAAGATGCGATAAATCAAATTGGTGAATATAAACTAATCTAAACAACAAAATGTTAATGATTCATGCCCATTACTCATGAAATGAAACTATAAATTAACAAATTTAGGAATGAAATCGAAAGAACAATAACAATTGAATTAAAAAACAAAGTAGCTTTACCATCCCATATCTAAGTGTGTTTGTGGAGATGTTGGGTTGTTTGTATCAATGTGAAGCCTCCATTGTGCATGCAAAAGCTTGAAGAACGTGTATGTATTGAAGCTTTGTCAAAAATGTTGATTAAGATCTTGGGATTACTTCATTGCATAAAATGTATTGATTCTCCAATCATTTTTTAGAAGAAAGATGGTTGTTATATAGATTTTGTGATTTGAAATAAACGTTCGAGATCACATAATAGAATATCTTGATCGATGGTTGAAAGATGTTGAGAGGACTTAGATGGGCATAATTTGTGAAAAATGATTACTTAATTAGTACATGATTGAAGAAATAGATTGATCTGTCAACCAATCAGAGTGAGCAATCAATGGTTCATAATTTGCTCGATCATGAAAGTGGGTGAGGATAATTAATTAATTGATTTAGTTAATTAATTATTTTGGAGTTGAACATGCAAATCAAGTTTGACTTTTGCAAGCAAAGTTGCATTTGTTTGATTTTATTTGTGATGATTTTTTTAATAATTAAATTCAATTATTCAAATTTGGAGGGAAAATGATTTAATTAAACTATTATGTTTTAATAATTTAATTGAATTAGGGGAATAAAGTGAATTAGCGACATAATTAAATAATTGATGTTATTTAATTAATCAAGAGGAATAACGTTAGTTTAGGACTTTATTTAATAAATGAAATTTATTTAATTGGTAAAAAATGATGAAAAAGTGAATTAATTAAATAATGTAGTATTATTCAATTAATAGCAAAAATTAGGGTTTTAGGACTTTATGAAATAAATAAAATTTATTTAATTTGTCAAAAATGGTGAAAAAGTAAATTAATTTAATAATGCATAATTATTCAATTAATAGAGGAAATTAGGGTTTTTGATGCTTTTGATGTGAAATGTAGTGATATTCGATGATAATGATGTCAATGATGCAAAAATGTCATTTAATGTGTGCAATAAGTGTTAGGTCAATTTTACATGTCTACACAGATAAAGTAGGAAAAATTGACTCCAAGGTAGTAGGATGTATGACAAAAGCTTTCTTCCATAAAACTCACTAATAGTGTCACTAGTTTATCACAAAGAAGACATGCCAGACAAGTACAACCTAGCTAGTAGTAAAGGTATATCTCCCCATAGTAGGCTTACCTCACCTTTTGGGTGATTTTAAATTCAAATCAAAGGAGTGGGTGAATAGGCTATACCAAGGTCATGTACCACCTTGGCACCCCTAGCCATGAAAGAACATGAACTCTAGCAAGACACCTTACACCTCAACCATGGACCCGACATGGTAGGTAACTTCTCGTGACAATGCTATCATGATGCACTACTATGAATTGATGTAATGGCCAACTAGTCTTAGGCTAGAACAATAGTCACCCGAGCTTGCAGATTAGAAGTGTTGTTAAAGAAGTAAATCATGCTTTTATTATAGTTAATACATTGCCTAGAACAAGCAACATAGTTGTTGAGACAATTTTTCCATTTCTTGGCTTCAATCATAGAGGCTTTCCCAAAAAGAAAGGTATCATCCACAAATTGTTGGATCACAATTGGCTCTAAGGAAGAGGTAGCCTTAATTCCCTTTATGGACCCTTTAGACAACATATTAGAGAAATTTTTGCTTAGGACATTTGCAACCATGATAAACAAATAGGGTGAAAGGGGGTCTCCTTGTCTAATACCTCTCCCAATAGAGAAAAAACCAAAGGGAGACCCATTTACCAGAACAAAGTATGAACATGAAACACAAATAACATAAAGTAAAAGTGTGATCAAAAGTTTTTTCCCACTCCTCTCTCCTCTGTCCAAATTTAGATAGCCTACACGCATGGTGGAGTCTACCCTGGGGGTACCCCATGGTCACCCTTTTCCCCCCTGACCCGAGTCTCACCTTGTCTCTTATGGACTTGTGTCCCTCAGGAGACACTCTTGGAGGGTTCGGTCCTTTGGTTGCAGATCTTTCAGTGCCACCCATGTCTTCGGTCGAAGTGCCAGTGGTCAAGATTCTTCCAAAAACTAAAGGGTGGAAGGATATTCTGACCAATGGTAAATAGAGCTCAAACCCTCCTCCTCCTCAAGGGGATGAAGTTATTGTTTCAAGAATGGATTTCACTATCTATGATACGGTCAACGATATGATTCTCTCCTCCATGAAGAATGCAGTTGTGGGTTTTTTTCTCTCCTTTTGTCCCATTGTTGATATGGTTCAAAGATGGGCTGCTGCTAAATGGCATCTCAAGGGAAGTGTGGACATCTGCACTATGTTGGAGGGTATCTTCCTTTTTAAGTTCACGGCCTCGAAAGATTTGGTTTTGGTCCTTTCTTCTTGACCTTGGGTCTATGGAAAACACAATTTGGCTTTATGTCACTGGAAGTCGGGATTTGACCCTGCTATGGAACTAAATAAGTTGGCTTCGGTTTGGATACACCTACCTAGTTTACCTTTGGAATACTGGGATGAATCAATCTTCAAGAGCATTGGTGATTCCTTGGGACACTTCATTACATCAAACTCCATCACCAGATTGAAGTCCAGGTTAGTGTTTTCCCACTTTTGTGTGAACATAAGTGTGAATAAGACACTCCCTAACTCTGTTAAGCTTTTCTCTAAGTTTGGTACCTGGGTCTAGTCTTTGTGCTATGAAAATGTTGTGGTCTACTGTCAAAATTGTGCCAAATTGGGGCACCTTATCTCTGATTGTAAGTCCTCCTTTAACAAGGAGCCTAACCTAGGATATTTTTCTACTATTGCTAACTCTCCTCTTGAAAATGATGACCCGTTCATTGGTGATCTGGAAAAATCTACCTCACCAAACTTGTTTGACCTCCCTAACTCTTGTGTTCCCCTTCTTGGGTTTGAGACCAGTGTAGATCTAGCTTTGTTTCTTTCTAATCTTTCCCTAGCTGAGAATTTGGCATGTGATAAGGTGTTGGAGATAGAAAATCCATCCTCTAGCCTGACTATTGGGGGTGATGAGATTATTGGTGGAGCCTAGCTAGAGGTGGCTTCAGTGGGGACTAGTGAGAATATGGGGGAAGAGGGTGAAATCTGGGAGGATATGGGTACTGGAGATGTGACAGCTTTCAACTCCAAGGAGTTGAATTTGGAGAATGTTACGGGTGAGGATAACTGGATAGCCCCAAAGAAAAGAGGGAGAAAGAAAAAGGTGGATGTGGGTGGTGATTCCAAGCCTGGAAGACCAAGTCAAAGACTTATGAGACTAAGAGAAACCAAAAATGAGATAGCCATTGGTAAACAAAGGACATTGGCCATGTCCTCCAAGAAAGGTAAAAAATGAAGGTCATTTCATGGAATGTGTGAGGGTTGAATAGCTCCCATAAGCAACTTGCTTTAAAAAACTATGTTTTAGAACATAAGATAGATGTTTTACTTTTACAAGAAACCAAGATGAGGAAAGCCAATTTTGATAATGTTGCTAAGTACTTATGGCCAGGGGTCACTTACACCTATAGTGATGCCAAAGGGGTTTCAGGGGGTCTTGCTATGCTTTGGAACCCTTCTAGTTTAATGGCTCTAAACTATTATGTTATTGGAGTAGTGTTGGTGTTTCTTTTACGTACCCAAGTGACTCTTGTTCACTTATCAATGTTTATGCGCCCAATCGGAGGAATGATAGATATGCTATGTGGCAAGCTCTTTCTGACTAGATTAAAAACAATAGTGGCTATCAGTGGTTAGTGGCTAGGGATTTCAACTCCCCCTTATTTCCCTCAAATAAAAGCGGTGGTTTGGTTGATTATTTTTAATAGCATGGCTGATCTGGAAAAATTTCTTAGTTCTACTGGCCTAATTGACATAGACTTATCAGGCCAAGCTTTTACTTAGACCAACAGGTGTATGGGGGGGACTTGATTCAAGTTAGATTGGATAGATTCCTTTTTTTTTAGTAACTGGACTGGCCTACTTAGTTCCACTCTTTGGGCTCTCCCTAGGATGGTTTCTGATCACAATCCATTGTTGTTGACCTCATGCGACCAGTCTGCTATCGGACCATTCCCTTTCTAGTTTGAGATAATGTGGAATTCCCACCCTAATGTTCAATTTATCCCCAACAATTTTTTTCTCCTGGAAAACATCCCCAAAAACCCTTTTGTTCTAGCCTTTCACCATACATTTAATGTGTTTGAGTTTTAAAAATATTTTGAACATGGGAGAACCACAAACAGGAATATTCCACCATTCAGCAACTTTTTTTTTGAAATCAAGGTGGGAATTCCACATTATCTCAAACTAGAAAGGGAATGGTCCGACAGTAGATTGATCACATGAGGTCAGCAACAATGGATTGTGATCAGAAACTGTCCTAGGCAGAGCCCAAAGAGTGGCACTAAGTAGGCTAGTCTAGTTACTAGAAAAAAGGAATCTATCCAATCTAACTTGAATCAAGTCCTCCCCCATACACTTGTTGATCCAAGTAAAAGCTTGGCCCGATAAGTCTATGTCAATCAAGCCAGTAGAACTCAAAAAAAATTCCAGATTAGCCATGTAAAAATAATCAACCAGACCACAACTTTTCTATAAGGGAAATAAGGGGGAGTTGAAATCCCCAGCCACTAACCATCGATAGCCACTATTGTTTTTAATCCAGTCAAAAATATCTTGCCACATAGCATATCTAGCATTCCTCTAGTTGGGTGCATAAACATTGATAAGTGACCAAGAGTCACCCAGGTAGGTAAAAGAAACACCAACACTACTCCGAAAGCAGAATAGTTCATAACCATTAAATCTAGAAGGGTTTCAAAGCACAGCAAGACCCCCCAAAGCCCCTTCAGCATCACTATAGGTGTAAGTGGCCCCTAGCCATAAGTACTTAGCGACATTATCAAAATTGGCTTTCCTCATCTTGGTTTCTTGTAAAAGTAAAACTTCTATCTTATGTTCTAAAACATAGTTTTTTAAAGCAAGTTGCTTATGGGAGTTGTTCAACCCTCGCACATTCCATGACTTGACCTTCATTTTTTACCTTTCTTGGAGGACACGACCAATGTCCTCTATTTACTAATGGCTATCTTAGTTGTGGTTTCTCTTAGTCTCGTAAGTCTTTGACTTGGCCTTCTAGGCTTGAAATCACCACCCACATCCACTTTTTTCTTTCTTCCTCTTTTCTTTGGGGTTATCTAGTTATCCTCACCCATAACATTCTTCAGATTCAGCTCCTCAGAGTTGAAAGTTGTCACATCTCTAATACCCATATCCTCCCAAATTTCACCCTCTTCCCCCATATTCTCACTAATCCCTGGTGAAGCCACCTCCAGCTACGCACCACCAGCAATCTCATCACCCCCAATAGCCAAGCTAGAGGATGGATTTCCTATCTCCAACACCTTATCACATGCCAAATTCTTAGCTAGGGAAATATTAGCAAGACACGAAGCCAAATCTACATTGGTCTCAAACCCAAGAAGGGGAACACCAGAGTTAGGGAGATCAAACAAGTCTAGTGAGGTAGATATTTCCAGATCTCCAATGAACGAGTCATCATTTTTAGGAGGAGAGTTAGCAATAGCAACAAAATCTCTCGGGTTAGGCTCCTTGTTAAAGGACTTATAATCAGAAATAAGGTGCCCCAGTTTGGCACACTTTTGACAGTAGACCACAACATTTTCATAGTACATAGGCTGGACCCAGGTACCAAACTTAGAGAAAATATTAACAAAGTTAGGGAATGTCTTATTCACACTAATGTTTGCACAAAAGTGGGAAAACACTAACCTGGACTTCGATCTGGTGATGGATTCTGATGTAATGAAGTGTCCCAAGGAATCACCAATGCTCTTGAAGATTGATTCATCCTAGTATTCCAAAGGTAAACCAGGTAGGCGTATCCAAACCGGAGCTGACTTATTTAGATCCACAATAGGGTCAAACCCCAACTTCCAATGACATAAAGCCAAACTATGTTTTCCATAAACCCAAGGTCCAGAAGAAAGGACCAAAACCAGATCTTCTGAGGTCATGAACTTGAAAAGGAAGAGACCACCTGACATAGCACAGATGTCCACACTTCCCTTGAGATTCCATTTAGTAGTAGCCCATCTTCGAACCATATCAACAGTGGAATGGAAGAAGAGAAAATGACCCACAACTATGTCCTCCATGGAGGAGATAATCCTATCGCTGACCGTGTCAGAGATAGCGAATTTTTTTCTCAAAACAATAACTTCATCCCCTTGAGGAGGAGGATGGTTTGAGCTTTGTTTACCATTGGTCAGAATATCCTTCCACCCTTTAGTTTTTGGAAGAATCTCGACCATCGGCACTTTGACTAAAGACATAGGTGGCATCGAAAGATCCGCAACCAAAGGACTGGACCCTCCAGGAGTGACTCCTAAGGGACACGAGTCTGTAAGAGACAAGGCGAGACTCAGGTTAGGGGGTAGAGGGGGACTATGGGGTACCCCCAAGGCATACTCCACCATGCGTGCAAGTTGTTCAAATGCGGAAAAAGGAGAGAGGAGCGAGAAAAAGTTTTGATCACAATTTTAATTTTTCTTATTTGTGTTTCATGTTCATACTTAATAACATAATAGTGTGGTTGTGGAATTGTTAAGTGTTGAAGTTTTAAGTTTGAATTTTTGTGACAACTGATTCACCCCCCCTCTCATTTGTCATGTTCCTTTTAATAGTGACCTATGTGTGTGCTATGTAACAGAGGGATATCTTTGTGGCGACAATATTTAACTAGGTGTATGCTGTGAGGATCTATGCACTAAACCCTTTCCTAACCTACTAGAATCAACACCTGTAATGGAACTCCTAGCCCCAAATTGTGGTCATCTCTCTACCCTCATAACCTATTCCTCATATAGGGTGTGATAATATGTGACCTCAAATATAAATTGGTCATGCTCCTACTGATACTATACACTGTTAATGGTCGAGCAATCTTTGACTTGATTTTCCTCCCTCTCTCTGTATCTCTTTATAATGGAAACATCCCTCTCAGACCTAGACTAACCCTTCTTTGTAATAAGGGTAGCTACCTATACCTCTACATCCTAACTCTTGTTGATCACAATATCACTCTCACCTATCTTGGTATCCTTGTATATGATGGCCTAGTCACGCTTAGCAGTAACCTATGCTAACCTATATGCAAGATCCCCTTATCCATCAAGTGGGGGAGGAGGTACCTTGTGTGCCTAATGTCCCTATGGACCCTATTGTACTTGAGGCTACTATTGGCCATGGTCCTTACCATCCCTCTGACCATTATCCAAAGGCACCTACCCATCATGCTAGCCTCTATCCTACTCTTGCTCATGAGTGATCTAGATTCATTGTCTCACCTCTTGACCGCTTATTGCTCAACCTCTCCTCCTTCCCATTACTACTCCTGCCATCACACTTAGGGGAATAGTAAATATTAATGGTCTTCAATAACCCCACCATGCATCAAAATTGGGTGTAGTCCCTAGATCACTTGGACCTACTACCCATCCCCATCAAATAGGTGCTAACCTCCTAAACTCTAAAACTACATCCTATGGAGACTCTCGTGGTCCCCATGCACTCACTGCTTTGGCAGTACGAGAATATTGTACAAGGTAATCCAATTTTGAAACAATCTATCTCTCCCTGAAATTACAGAGAACTTGATCTAGTAAATAATGCTCCAAAATAGTATCAACCTGCCCTATAAGCCAATGGATTTGGCGAAAATAGGTCAAGTGGGCCTAATCATCATCCCACGCCTCGTAATATAAATAAGGTCTCCAAATAAATGTTGTCACATCATTGACTACGACCCTCCAGTACTATGTCAACCTGACTGTTTGTAATGCAGATAATCATGATACCTAAAATATTATGGATCATGTGTGTCCCTCTCATTAATAGCTTGAGGTTGTTAACTTTTTCTTTGTGGTATATTGTCCTTGATGACAAAAATGATTGTTGATTGGCATTATGATACTTGGTGCTCTCTGTATTCAGTTTGGCATATTCAGTATTTTGTGGACCATGCTTTGGGTTGATGCATTTGGATGAATTTTTTTATCATATACTGTGGTACTGATCATGTCGAGCTTCATGTGCAGATAAAAGTTATCTTGTCTATTCAGGTGGCATTGGTTTTTCAGATGATATCACGGAACAGTTGGTTTCATTTGGACAGGTTGGCCCTTCTTTACTGCACATCAGGTATATTATTTCAACTGCTCATTATCAGGTTGATCATGGCATCTTTGACAAGATTCATTTGATTATGTCTTCATTGCATTCAATTGATGATCTTCATGGTCGTCACACAATTCTTTGGTGTCAACAATTATGATACATTATTTGATTCATGGCACATTGGATTGGAATTATATTAATGCTCTCTTTGTCACTTGAGTTTGATATTTCATTTGGCATCATTGGTATATATGAAGTTCATCCGGTTCATATGCTTCAGATTGTCTTATTTTCATAATCAGCTTCTAAAGATGAAAGGTTTCTATGTTGATCATAGGATCATGGTGTTGTCTATTTGATGCAGTGTTAACTCTTACAGGTGATTGAAAAGGTCTATTGTTGATTCAATTCAGTCTTTGACATTCAGATTCAATGTCTTTATACATTTGGTGAATACATTTATTCAAATATACTTGATAGTATTGAGCTTCAATTTAGCACCATGAACATAGCATGAATTCACACTTCATTGTGACTCAGCACTACATGTTGTGCATACTCAGGTTTCAGTGTTACATTGATTATTCATGGTATTCAAGCTTGCATTTTTTTAAATGCTAACACATAGCATTATCAAGCACTTTGATTACTTAGCATATTTTATAGTGCTATCGGATTAAAAATACTTAGTGCTTTGTATTATTTTAAAAGTGATTTCATAAAGCACTAAGGCCGACATCATATTTTTCAGGCTCTTAAATGTTATACTTTAAAGTTTTTTTTTCTTAACACTATTAGTTGACATCGATGATATTATTAAGGTTTCAGGCTCATGTCATTATTCTATTATAGACTTATTAACATTTGATGGTTATCATTTATTTTGGAAACTTTGGTCTTTTCCATGCATGTGGTTATCGAGACACTTATTACTTGGACAGTCGGCTTATATTGGGTGCTCGTTGTGTCTCGTGGATTTTGATAAGGCACATCATATTGTCAGATTCCTTGGATCTCAAAATGATTATGTTTTGACTCATGGATTTCAAAAGTTATGTATTATGATTTGGGAGTTTGGTGTAAAGAAAAGTTAGGGAAAAACAAAAGTTATTGTTATGTCTTTCATTTCATACTACAAGTCTACTCCCTAGCTACGCTACCATGGAGGATTTGAGATCACATTTTACAATTGGTTTTCAAGCTAAAAGTTGGAAGAGTTTTAGTGAGGAAGTTATAAGAAGTTTGCACAATCAACTAGTAAAAGTTTGGCCGCCTTGACAGGTATTTTTGTTTTTAGTTTGAAAGTTTTGTGTTGGCTTCAAAGGTAATTATTTTTGTGATTAAGTTGAAGATCAAAAATTTGTAAAGGATTAATCATGTTTTTCATTAACCTAAGTCTTCTCAAGGGTTTTATCATTTTCAGTGGAAATTCATTGATATATCTATGGTTATTCTTTAAACCCGTAGGGGTATCATGATCAAACAACATTGTTTACCAATTTATAAAATACAATTATTGGATACGGGTTTTTGACAAGATGAATAACCATTTTACAAACATTGTATATATATATATATATATATATATATATGTATATATATATATATATGGTGGTATATATGGAGTAGAGAGGAGAGTATATATATGTATATATATAGAGGTATAGTATATATATGGGGGAGAGTGGTGGCAGGGGCAGATACATATATATGCATGTATATATATATGTATGTATATACATATATATGTATATATATATATATATTAAGATATATATATATATATATATATATATATATATATATGTATGTATATATATTATTACATATGCATATATATATATATTGTTATTAACATATATATATATATATATATATATATATATACATATATATATATACACATATATATATATATATCTTTGCAAAAACACTAGTGATGGTGATGAGATGAAATAGACTAGACAGAGTATTGCTTATTGTAATATCATTTTATAATGAGGAAAAGTGGGCTCATATTGCTTTTATCTCAAAAGTGGTTGCATTGCATATGATTATCTTTGGGGAATTAATAGGGTAAAACCTACCTATGGTATCCCATCGTAATTTTAAATGTCGGTTATAAGGTTCACATGGCCGCAAAATACCTCGAATGTTCAAGGGACAGCTGGTGCTCTAAAAGTTTTATGGAGCTGGTGCCCGGCCATTTTCACAGCAGTTATTTTTGCCTTTAGAATGGAATAAAAGACGCCAAAAGCGGTTTTCTTGAAAATTCCAAGGGGTTAGGGTGGCTTTGTACACTATCTATGGTGGTACCCTTGTGCCATGTGATGCTATTTTCACCATACTTTGCTCGCCAATGTGCTTAACACAATGTTCTATATATTTCTTAGCCTTTTAAAGACAAGTTGGCGCCGTTGTAAAAACCTTAAAAGCAACCACCACAAAAGTTAGTCTGCTTCAAAAGCATAAAAAATGGACAAAACTACAATTTCATGGAACAATGTTACATGATGCTTTACAGAGTTGGTTCTCTTGCATATCTTACTATAAATTCTAAGTGTTCATGTGTTTGGTTAAAACTTCCACATTGTTTCAAGGTCAAAAGTTTAAGCTGTGCATTCAAATCCAAGAGTTTAAAAATTATATCACTTTGATTCACCCCCCCCCTCTCAGAGTGAATCCACTTCCAATAGAGGCTATGTAATAGCAATCATCTCCCAAGCCCATACATGTAGCAAGTTGACATCAATAGAGATGTTGGTCCCACCTCAGTAGCAAACTTAATGCATATCATGATACAAGTGTGTAAGGATGCATGGTCTCCATGCATATCGGGTCCCCGCCTCCACCAAGCTCTTTATGCATATCCCCAATCCAACTAGAAACTTCCAAGATTTCCTATCAAGTATCAGTGGCCCTATAATCAATCCAACAAATATAATCACCATCTTGTCTACATCTCCTATGAAAGGAGTTAGGTCTATATTTGAATCCAATATCCACAACAACAAGCCTTTGCACGCCTAGTACCCTCTCCATAGCTCTAGTTCCTTTGGCAACATTGTAGTCCATGAGCTCTCTATGAATTGGAATCTGTAGAATTTTCTAAACATACTCCAATATAATGGTACACAAACTTGTAGGTAGGCTAAATGTGACAGCCTCTAATATCCATTTCTCTATGATTGTTTTCATCATCACCCTATGAGCACAAACCTTAGGAATATATGCAATGTGATCTAGTCCAACTGCCTGAAAAAATTGAATCTTGAGATCTTGAATATGAGCTAGTTTATCAAGAATCTAATTTTTGCGCTCTCATGCATATAAAGGATGAAGTGTGGCCTACAAGAATTCAACCCATAGTGCCAATTTGCTAAAAATATGATCAAAAACCTAAGCTTGCAGTCAAATTGAGAAAAAATGAGCATCTTTTTAGATAAACGTGGTACATTTTTGCAAATGTGAGCCTACAATTTTGCAAATGTGTAGCCTTTTTCAATAGCAAGCATTTTTTTGTTACAATCACGTCACTTCCAAGCAATAGTGATAAACCTCTAAAAATCTAGCCTTTGTGGTTGCATTTTTCAAACGCAAATGTGCAAAGGCATCATAGTAGTGCAAACACGTTGGTTTATTGCAATAGTGTTGCCTTGAAGCAAGCACAAGCATCCTAAAATCTACAAATGTGAGCATCCCACGCCAAGTGCAAAAATATTAAGGATTGTCACATTTGTTTATTCTACATTTGGCTAATAAATGTATGAACAATCAATGCAAAAGCGTAAGTTAGATATTTGTGTACCACAACCCTTATGTTGGCTAGTTGCTAGTATTGTCTAACTATTTTTGTGTAGTGTGGAGCTCCTAGAATCCTAGCCATCATTAATGAACATGTGTAGCTCTAAATTTCCAAAGGTCTAGAATTTATTAAGACTACAAGTGCAAATGAGGAGACTTTGAACCCTAATTTCCTATTTAAGCCCCCAAACCCTAGGTTTTTGCTCACAACCACCCTCTTAGGTTAACTTTTAAGCACCCTGGATCATCCTGATCATTATTTGTGACCCTTAGGGCCTAATTTTTCATCATCTTTGTGTTTGAACTAGTCCTGATCATTGTCATGAGCCTAACCTAAAAAGTGATTTTTCTGGTTGACCTCTTGAGGGGGTAATCCAGTGCCCTATTGTTCTTCCATCATCCACTAGGGAATAGTGGGGCATCTTTGATTTTTTTTCAATCTTGATTTGAGCATTGAATTTATTTGAAACAATGCAATAAGTACATTGTGTCAAAGAGGGGAAAAAATATACATGTAAAAATTCCTAACAAATATAACACATCCTAAAACTACATTTTTCCATCATTTGCAGCATTTTCATTATCATCGGTGCATTTTCATCATTTGTATTGATAATTTCCTTTTAATATCATTTAATATCATTTGCATCATTTAACCCTAATTTTCTATATTAATTAAATAATCTTGTGTTATTTAATTAATACATCATTTCATTACTAGTTATCCCCTTTATCCCCCTAGTTGAATAATTTTTAATTATTTCATTAGGTTAATCTATCTTTTCTTATAATGTCCTATAATCAAATAATTTTAATCATTTAATTATCATATCTTTAATCCTCATCACATTCAATGGAATATTCTTTTTTAAAGAGCTCATTTTCCCTCCACAAAGCATATTCCAAAGGAATATTCCTTTTCAAAAATATTTTTGACTTTTTTTTGTCTCAAGCATTCCTAGCCCTTCATCTTGAGATCTAATTTCCACCCTTGATCATGAAATATCCTAACCATTTTCCTACAAATCTGGAATATTTTAAGTTATAACTGATCTCATCCCTTCATCTTTTTTTATTCACTCTCCTTTGTGGGTGTTAAGATGCAATCTTGACCTTTCTTTTTGGGCATTGAGATGTAATCTCAACGCTTCATTCAATTTTTGAAAATATATAAAATCACCCTCATTCCTTCATAATTATCACCTATAATTTGAGTAGATAAGTCATGTCCATTTGATTTTTGAGCAATCATCTTGATATCATTCATCATATCATTGTATCATTTAGGTCATCTATGAATTGAGCTTTGCAAGAACAATAGAAGCTAAGTGTTGAGAAATCCAACACCCATCAACAATCTTCTCCTTCAAATGGGATGCAAGGTTTGTATTCATGTTGTGAATTTAATTGTTTAGATTGGTTTATGCTAACATTATTTGTTGATTTTGTAGCTTTAATTGCATTATATCTCAATTGGTAAGTGGGTTTGATCATTTCTTGTTTTGGGTCTCTGGATTTTTAACCCTCTTGAAGAATTCTTGCTTTTTTCATCCAATTCCACTTTCCCTCTTACAAAACTTAAATGAATTATTTTTGGGTGGTCTCAAGGATTTCTTCCAACATGAGGTACACATGTTTAGTACTAATTATATATTTTTCTTTTATCCTAGAACACAAGGTAGAGGAGAATTTTTTAATTCCTATAAGACAAGGGGTTAATGGGATAAGAGATGGGATTTTCAAAATAATCATTACCTCAGTCTACCAAATTAACTCCATAACAAATTGAAGAGAATATCTTAAAATGGTTATGTTTAAATTTTGATAAAAAATATAGTCGAGATCATAAATGTGTTAAAAATAAATTATTCTACATTGATAGTAGATGAAGGCAATGAGATGGAAGAGGAATTTGGAGATACTCATCCAATCATGTTCATTATAAAATACTCGCCAGACTTAGTGCCCAACAAAATCCGCAGAAAGCGCGATGGATTTCCAAAAGGAGAGAGTAATAGTGTTGATTAACCTAAAAGCACCAACTTTGCTATAAACACAAGTTAGCTACTATCAAAATCATTTTATATATCCTACCGAAAATTAGGTCTCAAACGCAGATGGGGGTGTGTTGTTAGCTGAAATTAAGAAAATTCATGCATTAAAATGGGTCCCATGCAGTATACCGTCTCTGGATTACTGCATTCCGAGTGGTAATTGATGTAGTGCTTGGGAGAGTAGGGTCGCTCACTTTAGGAACACCAGATGGAATTCCCCATGGCCTTCATGGTGGCATTTCAATTGGAAAGGTTACGAGTGACCAGCGACGGTTAAGGTAAAGTCCTGGGGTTGTGATGCTTCCTGCTTAGATGCAAAGTTTCTTTAAGAAAGGAGCCACGTAGGCTTCTTCCCACCATTTTTTCAGGCATCGCTACCCACAATCAACAGGCTTCCAGTACTCACCCAAAATTTATAAACCAGCAGCACTGGCCACTTTAGTAAGCCACAATGAGAATTGTTCAACCAGTCTCCATGGGAGCTGCAACCACCAAATATGCTAGGCTAAACACAAGTACCCATAGGCACAAAATGAGACAAAAATACAGCTCACTAAGAAGCTGGGCTTCAGAGGGGTGGGCCTGCTTGTTATTAGCTAGAGTGCTTACTCCTCACTCATGGTGATGGTGTGTGAGAAGGATTAAACTTGGTACATGTGCCTAGACTATAGAGTTCTCAACATGTATACTATCAAAGATAACTTTCTTGTTCCAGTCATGAATGAACTATTAGATGAATTGATTGGAATTTTTTTTATAAAGATAGATCTTAGATTAGGTTATCAAAAAATTCAAATTAAGGAAGAGTATATTCCTAAGCCAAAATTTAGGACTCGAGAAGGTTATCATGAGTTTCTTGTGATGTCATTTGCTTTTACTAATGCTCCATCTATATTTCAAATTTTGATGAATTCTATATTTAATAAATCTTTGAAGAAATTTGTATTAGTGTTCTTTGATGATATATTGATTTATAGCTATACATGTGAGGCACATTTGTAACATATAGGTCAAGCAATAAAAGTTCTCAAAGATCACCAATTATATGCCAAGCCTTCTAATTATGCTTTTGGTTTCAAAGAGGTGGGTAATTTGTGTTAGATGCATAGGAAAATTGAAAGGGGGGTTGAATCAGTCATTTATTAAAACATTAAATCCCTCATTGACTTTCAAACCCTTATCAAATGTTCATTTAAACCCTCATTATGCATTAGTAGAATGTAAACATGTGAAATAGAAATACAAACACAACCAAACACAATAGAACACTAGATTTATGTGGAAAACCCTAATTAGGGAAAAACCACAGTGAGGATTATCTCACATATATATGAATAGGAACACTGAATACAATTAGGCTCATTGCCAAGGGCTCACTACCCAAAAAAGAAGAAAGGCTCATTGCCAAGGGTTCGCTACCCAAAGGACTCACTATCCAGAAGAAAGAAGATAGAGGAAATTTTTATAAAGAGATTCACTATCTCACAGAAATAGGAAGATCCACCACTGCAACTCTATGTCATCTGCAACCTTTGGCTCACTACCTCCAACAACTTCAAGCACACTAAAAATGTAGACACTTTTTTCTCACTACATCTAGAGTCATAGGAATTAAGCTCACACTCATATCACCACACTTGATCACATTCACATCTCACACACCACACTACTCAACACAAACTTCATCTTGCATTTATACCATCTATAACCTCAAACAACTCCTTAAGGCCAGCCTCAATGATATGTATGCACCTTAGATGTGCAACACCAAAATAAGTTGGCACTAAACACCTCTACGATGGAAATTATAAGTGAATTAATACCACACCAAAGGTTAACTAGGACCCAAATCTACACCAACATGCATCACCACGCTTCCACAAATAATAAAAAACTTCCACAAATAGCGCTAGCGCACTAGGTCGGCCAAACCTTTACTAACACTAATAAGCAACCACATGCACACCTCTCCAAGTCTAAAAACACCATGTGGACAACATAGAAACACTCCACAACATTCCAAAATATTCCACATCATCAAAATATCCAACACCACTACTGCAACCACCTAAAACTGAAGAACACATTCATTTTTTGCAACTAGACACATTGCCACATAACACAACTTATGAATACAAGCTTGTGAAGCAACTCATCACTCAACACTCCAAGGGAAAGTAGATACAGACAACATAATCATGTTCCCAAATCCACAAGATAGGAAACAACAATGTGGGATAAATCTCATTTCTCCCAAACAACCATCTTCATGGGTAAACACACTATTAAACACAACTTCCACTATTGCACAATCTAGAACCTAAAACTATAGATAAAACACCTCTAAACACCTTTGATTAACATGTCCAAACTGCACAAGCATATCTTCAACCATGAAGAAATGTGGAACATAACATTGAACACACATATGTCACACTACACACTCTTTTATTCAAATTTTCTCAAAAGTACTTGGAAACCAAGTGAACTAGCTACATCAACAACACCAACACAAAAAATCTCCCCATCTACAATACCAACAATCTCCATACTGTTTGCATGAATGACCAACTATTGACATCAATAACAACACCTACAATATACTTGCAACAATCTCCCCCTTTATCATTGATAGCAACACCAACTCTAAAAAACTATCAACAACAAAAGAAACTATCATCAACAAGCACAACTCTACATCAAGAAACACTCCCCTTTATTAGGGCATCTCTTACACTTCTTTTTCTTATGTCTATTCTCTCCCCCTTTGTATTATCTCCCCTATCTTGAAGACTTTTTTTAGACATCACTCTCCCTCTATGCTTTTTAGACTTTATCTCTCCCCTTTGGCATCAATGGAAAAGGGAAACATATTTCCCTTTGACAACACTTGCACATTTCTCTTTAGGAAACACCAATAAGCAACTAATCTCTCTCCACTACTCTTCCCCATATAATTCTCACTACTGCACACACTACACTGCTCATTCTTCACTACTCGTTATATTTTAGTTCTCTCCCCCTTAGGGGCACAATATATGCTCCCCCTGAGAGCTAGCCTTCATCATCAATCTAGGACCAAGAATGTATCTTGAAATGCTTCCTAGAACTTATGCATCTAGTTGAAAGAATGGGAAATAACCCCTAACTTCTAACAGAGATACTCAAATGTATCCTTAGGAAGAGCCTTTGTAAAACTATCTGCAACTTGATCCTTTGTAGGTAAATACTCCAACTTCACCTCATTCTCTGTAACTTCTTCTCCTAGAAAGTGATACCAGATAGAGATTTTTTTTTTTCTTGAATGCATTACTGAATTCTTTGAGATATTGATAGCACTTGTATTATCACACAAGATATAAATAGGTTCATCATATGACACTCTAATATCCTTCAATATCTACTTCATCCACAAAACCTATGTATAGCACGATGCTACTACAATATATTCTACCTTTGCAATAGATACTAACACTGAATCCTTCTTCTTACTCAACCAAGAAACCAACCTACTTTGAAGAAAGAAAGCACCTCCAATTGTATTTTTTATATCATCTATACAACCTTCCCAATCTGCATTTGTATATGCACTCAAAGAGAAAGTAGTATCCCTAGGATACCATAAACCAAAGTTTTGAGTTCCCTTCAAGTATCTAAATATCCTTTTAACTGCTACAATGTGTGATTCTCTAGGATCTTCTTGAAATATTGCCACAAGACATATTGCATGAAAGATATCCAATCTAGTAGAAGTTAGATATAGTAACCCACCAATCATTGATTTGTACTTTCTTTTATCAACCTTAGGAGATTCATCATTTTCGCTTAACTTACAACCAATAACCATGGGAGTACGTACTAGTTTAGAATCCTCCATTTCAAACTTCTTCAACATTTCCTTGACATACTTTGATTGTGAAATGAAAATATCTTTTTTTGATTGACTAATTTGTAATATAAGGAAGAAATTCATCTCTCCACACATTGACATCTCAAACTCTTTTTGCATCTCATTTGCAAACATCTTGCACATACCTTCATTTCCTCCAAAGATAATGTCATCAACATACACTACCACAATCAATATTTTTTCTCCCTCAACCTTGAAGTAAAGGTTGTTATCTACAG